>JAGDQP010062106.1:0-11930 GCA_022664845.1 Lepisma saccharinum
GGAAAATTACTAACATATATTAATCACACTAACAGGCTTTGTTAAAAGAACTTCTGATAAACATCATTTTATTTTACAATAATTAATTATACCACATTTATTGTGCTACTTTTTAATGTATATTTCTTTTTATCTTTTTTGGTTGTAATTTACTTACCTTGCAACAAGATTTAACCTGCACGTCTTCGTAGATTGCTGTTGACAATTTGGTGACTGGAAGTTCGCGCTAAATAAGAGTATACCGTAGATAAGTGTGGTTCTAATCTAACCTATCACGCTCCTTGCGTGGATATAGGGCTCAGTGTGCCAGAATATTGGCAGTGTGTTAGAGTGTTGGCCTGTTAAATAGAGTTGCCAACTCTTGAGAGAAATTCCCGGTAAAGAACATCTGAAAAGCCGTAAATTTTCTGTCAGAAAGCGCCAGAAGTTCTGCATGAGTAGTAGTAGTAGTATTGTTGGACAGGATGATCATCGTCGTCTTGTCAACGCAGACGGTTATGCCGTCTTTTCGTTATTGTTTTATTTGTATTTACATAATTGTTGCTGGTCTAAGTGATGTTATATTGATATAGATATAATGGCGGGCCTAGTGTATTTGGATCTTGTGCGTTTTCTTTCTATAAGGTCTTCCAGAATGATGATGAGTAGTCATATTATCTGAGAGAGTCCCCTGAAGGAGTATATATATTCATAAAGATATAATCAGAAATATCACATGTGACAGGACAGTAACAATGACGTCTTGGATGGATCTGTTGACAGTCGTGATGCTTCTCTAAGAAACAACAATACGTCCTCTTAGTGATGTCGACTTGTTAGAAAGGAATAATCCTCCACTTACTCTCAATGAGCAAAAACCTGGTACTAAAACTATATGCCAACAGTGATTTTCCCAGATATGTTTTCCTCCTCTGCAATATTTTTTTTTCGCGAAATGCTAGCCACTTTAGTGACTAGCGCCCACTAAAGGGTTACGCCCTTTCTGTGGGAAGGGATATTTGGTAATACGGGAAGTGAAAGGAACTTGTGGAAGGTCTAAGGGGTGTTATACTATTTATTACTATTTATTATTGAATTTCCAAAATCTTACAAATCGTGTGTTAGGATATTATAAGCTTTGTGCTTATAACCATACTTTGAGGAGAGTAATTGAAGTAAGTCTGATGATGAGAAATATGACAATGAAGTGCTCTGAAAACGTCACAAAACTGGAAACACTAACAACAATGATTGATCCAATCTTCTTGCCTAGGGGCAGCACTAGGCGTTATGAATAGACAAATGAGCCCTCTGGAACAACATTGATGTAGACAGTGCAAAATGAGAATGAGAGGTGTGTACTGATTACGAATGATGATGGAAGTGAGAAGGAGCTTACGTTTAGGTGTTAGGTATAGTCTGCAGGTGATGTAACCGAGAAAAATACATAGGGTCCTGAATAGGTAGCGTTTAGTTTTACTTGAAACATGTCTTGTGCTGCTTCCTGGATGTAGCTGAGAATTGTATCGCGTGCAAATGGATGTATATTTTGAAAAGTGACGGTGAAAGATGCAAGGATTTGTTCAATGGTGGGTGGAGGGAGGACCGAGGAGAGTTGTGGCTGAGCAGGGAGTCGAAGAGGAACAGTGAGGTGAGGTGTTTCTACGTTAGCTTCGGGCCTTTACACTTGTAGGAGTAGGTAGGATGCTGCTCGCCGCATTGGCTACACTGAGGTGGTTGTTGTTGATTGATGCACTGAGAGGTTTGATGAGGGCCTGAGAAATATGCACATTTAGCTTTGTTTGGACAATGTTTGGTGGCATGATGGTTGTACGTCTGACATCTTTCGCATCTCAGTGGTGCGAGACGGTTCTACCCTGTAGCGAATTTTGAATATGAATGCACCAAATTTTAGCAGATGATCGATGGTTGGTTGATGTGGTGTCAGAACTCGTATCATGTAACTGGCTGTTCCTTGTTGTGTCTTGATTCGTAAGCACTTTGAGATGGTGTGTCCTTCGGATTTTAATTCGTTTTCTGCTTCAGTGTCGGATATGTCAGGTTCGGCTCCGCGAATTACGACTGACAACATGGGTATTCTGCGTGGAGGAGGTGGTAGTTTGACTGACCTAGTTTCCATGGATGTAAGTTTGGCTTCTTTTCCAAATATCTCGTAACTATGTTTGTTTCTGATTGTTTTAGCAAAATTGATGTCAGTTGACTTGATAATGATCCCATTGCGGGTTGGCACTATTTGTGAGATGTTTTCTCTGGGAACATATTTGATCAATTGTTGGAACAGAAGTCTTGGTGTACTGAATTTGGAATCAAAGTTGGTCAGTAGAAAGGAGAATATGGAACCTTGTGGAGGTCCAGAAGTTCGATCTTGGATCGATTCGGAGTCAGAGAGATTCATGCACTTTTCAGACCCGGTATCGGAAGCACTGAGAGTATGAGTTCTTTTAGGTGGTGGTGAGCTGCCTGAATGACGTAGTTGCGGTGATGTAGATCTGGAACTTGCGGGAGATATTTATGAGCTACCCCGTCGGTGTTTAACTGATGTTCCCAACGAAGCAGATTTAGATGTAGCAACGGATGTTGCTGAACAACTAAAGGAAGAGTATGTTTGCCTGAAGTTTGGTTCTCTCGTGGCATGGTCCTGAATGATAATATATTACAATGGGTGATAAGTAGCCAGACTGAAATGAACACGGTGAGTACTAGTGACAGGGCAGTCACTGTGATGACGAAGAATGAACATATAAACTACAGTTGGATGATGATCAGTCACTGTGCAATGACTGCAGGATATCTCTGGGCAACTCACACCCTCCGGCACTGTGAAAGCGCCGTCAGTCCCAATGGGAACGTATACGTGCTGTTCTCACTAGTACGTCTGCTATACTAGGTCCTCGTTAACACGCTAAGGTTTCACAGTTAGGCTAGGTGAAGTCTGCTGCACTACAAAAACATCAGACAAACCAATTTCGTTTACCCGAATATATGTGAAAACCGCTGTTTAACAAAATTAGTTGTAAAGGAAAGAAGTATAACTCAAAATATTTACAAGCCCTTAAATCACGTTATATTCGTTTACGAACTCTCAGCCTTGCTGTTTTATCTTTGTGATGCTGAAGCACATACCTGTGCATGCATAAGAAATGACTTTGCTGCCATCTATAAAGCAACTAATAACTACAGTTCAACTAAAATGGTTTAAATTTTGAGGCTGAATTTTTCCAGGAACAGTCAACGATAACTTTGGCTATCTCCGGAGATTTGTCACTAGCAAGATTTTTTTATCAGCTGTTCTCACAGGGCCACATTGCAACTCACTTGGAAACACTTCCGGTAGGAATAGCCCACTCTCGCTTAACCTGAACGATATGTAATATTGAGAATCGCTCAACGCGTCAAATACAGTTTGGTCTTGTGGTCAAGACGTTGGGAAGCTGATCTAAAGGTCCAGGATTCTAACCTAGGCGTTGATTTTTACATATTTTTATTAATCAATTAAAGTTTTTTCGTTTTTTATGTAAATAAACAAAAGGAAATTTAATAAAAGCTGTGATTTACAATTTTAAGAGATACCACATGGGGAGAGGGTGCGTCCGAATGGAGCTGGGCGGCGGTAGTCGCGGGCGGGCGCAGCCTCCTGTTAGCAGTGGACATACGCAAAAGTATTGTTTACTCAAAAGTTCTGTTTAGGCAAAAGTTCTGTACCGTACTGGAAGTATTTCCAAGTGTGCTCCGGAAATTGTCAAAATGGCTGCCCAGTCCTGCGCGTCGAGCTGAAAAAAAAATCTTGCATGTCACTAAGGCGGCACAGTGTTTCTAGGTCATGCAAGACACAGTAGAAATCAAATGCACAAAGTTAAATGGACAAGGAATACGTTCACGTTTTAACTTAAGAAATATATTTAAAATATTTTTTTTCCTTTAGAATATAGTATACGCAGAGACATTGTGTGTATACAGCTGCAATGTATCCCACGCATTGTGTGTTTCTTGTACCGTTAGAAAGAAACAATTGCAAAGTGCCTTCAAAGTTTGGGGCATGGATGATTGTGTAGTTTAAAGACCTAGTAGAATCGAGACGGGTCGAAGTCGTTAGTTACTTAAATGACCTAAATACAAAATTTACAAAGCTTTCTATACAAAACTCTATCACAACATGAAGTCATTTTTTGGAAATCCATTTCGATTCTGAGCAACTGAAGTTTTCTGCTGCGCGGAAGTTAGCAATTTTAGTGATTTGTAATCGATTTTTACTTCAAATTGTTTAATTACCAGTGCGCGCTTATCACAAGCATAATTAATCAAATATTGTCCAACTCGACTCGAAATTCACTCGAGTTTCAAGCCGAGTCAAGCTAAAACGAACCAAATCGAGCCAAATCTTACAGTATGGCTCTATGCTGTCTTCTTGGAATCGATTTTTTACTTCAGATTGTTTAATTACCATAAGCATAATTAATTAATTATATTTATCTCTAGGATAGAATCTGTTACATTAGAAATATCACCTACTATCTCGTGGAAATCCATCTTCTTCATTTTCCTCACAAACCTCATTTTACCATATGGACCAAAATATGGCTGTTGCAATTTTGTTGAATGTTGACGTTTTATACGCAAAATATGTTATTTGGGTCGGTGATGCAGAATATGAAATTTGTATTTTTCTACCTATTGCCGCTTCCAAGATATTGCGAATTGAATTGGTCGATTTTGTACATTTTAGACTCAGAAATGAGAAACTTGCAGATTATATGTTACTTGGGTCGGTGATGTAGAATGTGAAATTTGTTTCTCTCTCTACCTATTGTCGCTTCCAAAATATGACGGTTTGATTTTGTGGAATTTTCGAATTTTCGATGCAGAATATAGAAACACACAGATTATATGTTATTTGGGCCGATAATGTTGAATGTGACATTTTCTTTTCTCTGCCACCTAACCTTTCCTAAATATAACGGTTCGATTTTTTTATTTTTAGATGCTGAATTGAGAAACTCGTAAATTATATGTTATTTGGGTTGGTAATGCTTCTATAATATGGCAGCTCGAATTGAGAAACTCGCAAATTGGCTCGGTGATGTTTGCTTCCCCCTTAGTCTACACTCGTCTCTAGCCAAAGTCACAAAACCTTGAACGCATCTAACTGTCCATATATTCACCATGCTGCAGGAAAGCGGGGTTATTGTAATAATTAATTTCTGTATTCACAAGATTCGCAATCTTATGTAAGCGATTACACACAAGAAATAATATTTTCTTTTGTTCTTTGACAATATGCTAAACGTGTGGTATAGAATTCCATAGATTATACAGACCGCCGTAGTGTTGGCGAAGGTATTAAATGTGAAATTCCACGCTATTTTAGCACAATGTACTTTAATAACCAACCCTTATATTTTAGTGGTTATGGATGTACTATATTTTTTCTTTCGGCAAATTATTTATTTGCTGGAAGTATACCTCAGTAAGGATCAGGTGGGCGAACATTGCATGCATTGGCATTGCACTACCAATACATGGCTGTTCAAATTTTGGTTTTTCGGTCCCAGAACTATGAAACTCACATATTATATGTTATTCGTGCCGGTAATGCACAATGTGACATGACGGTTTGAATTGAGAAACTCGCAGATTCGGGTCGGTAATGCTTCTCTCTACCCACTGTCTCTTCCCAGAACTATAAAACAGCAAAACTGCATATTTATATAGGCCTAATACGAAAAACTGCATTTGCTGCTGTATGTCCTCGGTGCATCGCATTCAATAAAGAATAAAAAAACTATGTGCACTCAAGTGACTCTACGGAATTCAAAACCGAAATTACATTTAAGGTTTTTAGCCGAGATTCACAGGACTTCCACGCTGTTACCACTACAGTATGGGATTGCATTTGGTGTTGTATGTTCTCGGTAAAGAATAGAGAATGCAAGTTACTATCACCAAGATTCTACAGTACGTCCTCGGTAAAGAATAAAAGACATTTTACTATTAGCGTGACTCTACCGAGATTGTAGTCCTTTGCGTATTGCATTCGGTAAAGAATAAAGACAATTAGAGAAAGAACTGTGTACATGGCGCGATTCTATAGTATACATGATTCTAAACTGAGATTACACAGGGCTTCCACTGTAACTGAACTTATTGAGTGTCAGGGATTGAATGCGTCTATTATTTCGTAGCTGTAACAGGGGCTGCAGATAATATTAATGCAAGTCTCACACAAGAAGTAATATTTTCTTTGTTCCTTGACGACGAGAATTAACATCTTAGTGCTAGTTTATATTGAAGGTTACACCCACGACGTGGTGTTGGAGGAGCAATAAAATGTGAAATTACAAGCTATTTCCTCAAATTGTACTTTTGTTTGCTGTGAGTATACGAGTCGGTCGAGTATTGCTTGCTTTCCTATGTATTGCTTTAATTGTTTTTTGAATTCAAAATTGAGAAACTCGCAAATTTTCTCGCTTCCGTGGTATGGCTGTTTGGATTGGTGAAGCAGAAATTATACATATTTGGCGCTAGGACCTGTAGTGCATACGTCTGTTCGGTCCCTGTAGTGTTTGTACAAAATATGAGATTTGTTACCTTCGGTTGATATTTCGGTGAATGGGTAAATAAGACATACAAATACTTATTTAAGTAGAATTCGCCTTAATATTAGATGTTTGCTGCTTTGATTGGATAAAATAAAACATACGAAACATGTGTGAGACGCCATATCTTGGAAGCGGCAATAGGTAGAAAAATACAAATTTCACATTCTGCATCACCTACCAAAATAACATATATTTTGCGTATAAAATGTCAAAATTCGACAAAATTCCAACCGCCATATTTTGGATGCAATAATAGGTAGAAAGTTGTTTTCAAATTTAGCATTATAGTGAAAAAATAACATAATTTAAGGTTTTCTTAGTTCTGGCGCCAAAAAGCAAATTCGAAAACTTCGAACCATCATATCTCGTGAACGACAACATAAACATGCAGTTTTCATATTTTTCATTCTCCTGACTAAAATAAATTGCATTATAAGTTTCATAATTCTACGATCATGAATGCCAAGTTAGCAAACTGACTTCAAATTTGACCTTTGAGCTCGTGGTCATCACTTTTTGCGCATATAGTATTCAACGCCCTTATACCAAATTTTTGAAAACAGAATCTCAATATGCCTAGCAGTTTACGAGAGATACAAGGTAAATATTTGATCTTTGACCTCGAGGTCACCACTTTTACCACATATAGTATTCAACACGCACATACCAAATGTCATAAACAAACTCTCAATATGTCCAACCATTTACGAGATATATACGGTTCAATATTTGAGGTCACCTCGAGGTCACCACTTTTTTCGCATGATTTGTTCAACGGTCTCATACCAAATGTGAAAACAAAGTCTCAATATGTTTCGCCGTTTACGAAATATACACGGTTAAATATTTTACCTATGACTAGATTGTAGGGTGTGGTATAGAAACTGACTTCAAAAGTCCTCGTAATGGCTGCTATGTAAAATAGCTTCGTAGTCTCCTATTCCATGTAATTTGGGTTCAGTTAACTGGCATATATTCCTGTGTATTTGTGAAATCTCTGCTATCGTGCACTGGTGTAATCTCTAGGTTTGGGTAGGAGCTGTGCTGTGTCGGAATCTCTGTTATGCTATATAGGGCTGAAAATGGTTCGTAGCCTTTTATGAAATCTAACCACAACAAATGCGACACGACGGCTTGCAATTTCTGGGTGTGGGCGAGAACGACTTCAGATCAGCGATAAAGCTGATTTTCTTGTTATTCTAAACGAAAATTGTTTCTGAAATTGATTTTATTTGTTCCTAGCTTGGTTCGGAAACCTTTTTCATGCCTATTTCGACAAAGTAAGTGCACAATATTTGCCCGGCATACTGTTTTGCACTGTCCTTTTAAAATGATAATTTCACTCTCCTTCACCTAACAGCACACAGCGTACATGTGTATTCTATATTGTAAAGAACAGATTTTAAATATACATCTTAAGTTAAAATGTAGATCTATTTGTTGTCTATTTAACTGCTTGCATTTGATTTCTATTATGCATTGCATGAGATAAACTCACTGCGCCACCTGAGCGACGTAAATCTTCAGATATAGCCGAAGTAATCGTTGGCGGCCTCTGGAAAAATTCATCCTGAAAATTTGCAAATATATTGTATTATTGCAAATTTTAGTATTCTTATTACTTGTCTTCGCTAGTTTGTTGATTTTGTAGTTACTTTTAATCAGGTTGAGTTGTCTCATTAAAGAGATTCGCAATTTTAATGGGGTCTTTTATTACTTCATTATTGTGTTTAGGCTCGACGTTTATCTTTATAACATCCCCATTTATTTCTTTTGTTACAATACTCCACGTGGTTTTAAACTTGTTTTCTGAATTTCGTATTTGTCGTTTGTTGTGCATGCACTTTGCTACCTTGAGTAGCTTCCTATCTGTGAGCTTATATTTTTATAATAACTGTTGAATATTTATGTATTATTGCCGGATTTCTTAATCTTATGTAAGACTTTCATGTTTTACTTGATTATTTGATACATGTAGTAATCCAGGGTTTTTGCTTACAAACCCGGTTCTTGCATAGTTTTACGGGGAAGGCTACATTAAAATAGTATTTGAAAATGCCCAGGAAGTCATTCCAGGCCTCATTTACATCATTTACCTCATACAATTGATCCTATGTTTCCTTACTAATAAGGTTGGTAAAAAGCTCGCAATTTTTATTGTTAAATATTCTCTTTCGCTGGTAAGACTTGTTTGTGGGATTTTGTTTGCTAGAGTTTGAGTTGTGTATTTTAACAGTTTGGGCGAAGTGATCAGAGAATACAGTACTTAACACATTTACCATTCTGTTGTTTGATATTTTAGCATTTACGGGCACTTGGTCAAGTGCATTTTCTGCGTTTGGTGTCACCCTAGTGGCTACTTTGACTAACGGACGCATATTATAAATATTTAATAACGTGAATAATTCGTTCTCTATATTCGTTTTAAGAGAGTCAATATTAATATCTCCCATAACTGCTAATGTTTTATTTTTGTAGTAGTCTAGAATTGTTTCAAGGTTTTCTAAGAATAATTTTAAATCACTGTCCGGAGTTCTATAGATGCAGACAATTATGATATTACATTTTACAAATTCTATTATGCTCGATTCAAGGTGATTTTCTATATTTAGGTGCTGAAATCTTGTAATGACATTACTTTAGACACTGAATCTACAATAGATGCTCACCCCTCCTCTTTCAATATCTGATCTACAAAAACTAGATATGGCATTAAAGTTACGTAAATTTAGTTTGTTTACATATTGAGTTTTCAACCAGTGTTCAGTGAGGCAGATATCCTGTACTGATGACAATTCTTGGGAAAACAAATCTTATAATAATAATCTTTTTTCAGTGTTTAAACCTTGAACATTTTTGTGGAATATAGACACGTCATCCCTATCTCCCCGTCTCGTTTCTCTACTACTCTCTATCATAGAAAATCATTACTTAAGTATAATGGAAACTCTTTTTCTCTTGCTGTTTTACGTTTTCCACTTAATTGCTCGTTGATGCCTTCCTTACTTTTGGGTTTGTCTTTGACCCACTGGCTGTACGTAAACTAACGTTATTTGTAAATTCATTACCTTTGAAATCCCCTTCTGCTGCCATACCTTCTGTTTGAGAGCTATTTACAATTACTTCCTCGGTAGTGTTCAAGGTATCAGTTTTATTAGCGGGGTTCTAAAAAAGCGTTCACAGATTATATAATGTATTTAAGAATAGGCTCATTCTTCGTCAGCATTCTTTAAAAAATCTGAAAACGCATTTTTTTTTGTTTCTATCGTATTTCCGAAAACTTTTTTTCCTGTCTATTTCCAATACATGTCTGGCACAGTGGCGTCTCGTGGGCTTGAAAGTTGGTAGTTCACAACCAGTGATTCCGCCAGATCCCCTTTTCGGGGGTGTCACCCCCCAAATTATCGAGCGTGTTCCAAATATGAATTTTTACGGTAAAAAATAATAGAAACCGCGCAAAACTCCCGTTACACCCTCCCAATTTTTATTTAAAACCCCCAAAACTGAAATTCCAGGCAGAATCTCTGCTCCAAAGAGCAACGAAGAAAGTACAAGAACAAGAAACACATCGTTCGATAGCCTGAAACCATTTCTCAATGTGTTAAGTAGAAAATAGAATTATATAGCTCTCCATAACTTATTTACACTATATACTGAGTTAAGAAAAAAAGGAACTCCACACAAAAATAAGTAGTTGACTGGTAAGGAATCATCTCGCTTTTTGAGGTATGCAGGTTCGATAACTCGACAGTGCAGCGACGAATGTATCTCAGAACAGTTTTCCACTAGAGTATACAATTGAAAATTATCTTTCATAGTAAATACATACACAAAATAATAATAATAAGAAGAAGAAATTAAATATATCCTTCTTACCTTCATTTATATATGAAGTCCATTCTTCTGTTTTTCTGGGCAGCAAACTTATCTATAACTCTTTGGTTGAAGTCCTGCATTTTCCTTACCAACTGCTTTTCAATGGATAGCATTGCCAAGGCGCTGAGACGATCTTGTGTCATCGTATTTCTTAGAAAAGTCTTAATACGCTTTAATGTTACAAAACATCTTTCTGCTTCTGAAGTGGACATCGGAATTGTTACCATGATTTTGAGGAGTTTCGTAGACCCTGTTCGAGTCCACTGGGAATCCCCTTCAAACAACAGGCAGGGAAAACAAAACAATTCCATTTTTACGTCACATCCTGTAAGCCACTTGTGCTTTTTGTACCAATCACTATTAAAAGTGCGACGATATGTATGAGCTTTACTTTTCACTTCCTGATTCAGAGTTAGGTTCGGCTGATGAGGACCCAAAGTTTTAATTTCGAGTATTTCAGATTCTGTCAACTTATTAAAAGACACCGATTGCAATCTATGAACCGAATTCATATTGATGGCAGTAACGCACTACGCACCAGTACACTAAACACAGTGAAACAGTACTCCTTCACTTCAACACAGCTTCACAACACATTTCATTCAAACGTGGAAAAAACATTCATTCAAATCGGTGTTCAGTATTATAAAATACCTCACTAAGAAGGCAAAGTTTTCTCTCATCCTTATAAGGTATCTGAGGACTGTGATTAGTGAACAGAAATTATATTAATCTACCTCTTGCAGCACACAAAATTACGATTTATCTCACAAAATAAAAGAAACTCACAATATCACTCTTCAGATCTCGTATTTTGGCGCTTTTAGGTATGAGGGGATTAGGAGCAGAATCTTTGTCCTAAATTGGTTCCTTAAAGATAGTTAAGCGCAAAAGATTGAGAGTTTATTATTCAATGGAATGTGTTGAAAAATACATGTTTTATAAAATGCCTCCTTTTCTATTAATAAATCTTTAATGACGAAACGAACAAATCAGTTCCCAAAATCCGTTCAATCTCTCCCACGACACACTAAAAAAAGAGGTTGTTTATTGTTTACGCAATGTTGCAAACTGCTTGATACTGTTCATTAAATCCTCGTTTATTACTGATACTGGAACTCAAACAATTTTATGTAAATGGAGATGCAACATTATGTTATTTTGAGCGTTTAATATATTTGTTCATAAACGATTTATTGTGTCTTTTGCGATTTTGGTGTGTAATGAACGTTTATCCTTGCTTCTGCCAGAAGATATGATTACATTTTAAACACGAGAACGGGTGGAAAAGTCAAGGAGAGTTAGCAACAGTGCTCAAACCTGTTCTTCTGCTATCTTCGTTCACTCTAGGATTGTGCACGCCGAGGTCCCATATACACAATGTTATAAGTTAGGCCTAGCGCCAGTTAAGCGCATATGGGGCAACGCGTTCACAAACGAAATGTGAACTGGAAACAA
>JAGDQP010062107.1:0-11930 GCA_022664845.1 Lepisma saccharinum
GATGGAATCCACACAGGTATTCCATGTAACTGTGTCTCCCGGTTACAACCTTTGGCTGTCTCCTAGCCGTGAATTTAGGGAGAGAAATTTGTGACTAGGAGTGATTCTTTAAGTATTTAAGCAGATCTTGTGTATCGCCTCCAATTTACTGTCACCTTTCACTGCTTCAGTGTCTTCTGAATCTCTGATACAAGACCTGTCACTGGCTGTAAATATTGAGAAGAAAGGCGAGAAACTTGTAACGGTGAAGATTAAATTGTCGTTGATATGAACCCATCAGTAATACTTTTGTTTCTGTTTTCTGCTCTTCTTTGATAAAAAAATATAAAATGAAGTGTATGGGCAGCAACAGTTCTCCTCTTCTTTGTGTGGACATTGAGAGATCTTTTCAAAAGTGAAAACAGTTCTCAGAGACTGAAAACTTGAAGAAACAACTTGGGTGTGATGATGTACAACGAACAAAGTACATCGTGATATAGTGAAAAATTGGACCTTTAGCAACGCAACGCAGCGCTTGATGACTCGAGTTCAGACTTGATTCACGTATCTCCGACCGCCAAGCGGTCCGTATTTCTCCTGTAATTTTAGGCCACACGTTAGGTTATACTTTTGAAATAAAATTCACTTATTTGAACACCAGGGTATGTCGGACGTATTGAAGAACCAACTGTCTTATTAGTACATGTAAAATTCATGGAAAGAAATACATGGGAAATATATTCAACAACAAACCATGGGGCGCTAGGATATGGGAAAGCCACGGGCCGATTACCGGTTGGGGACAAGTGAGTCAAGCGTGAGTTCGGCCAACAAGCGCTGCGTTGCGTTGCCAAAAGCATATTAAAAGGATAGGATATTAAAAGAAATAAAGGTAAGTCAAATTATTAAAAATTATAATGCCTTTTTAAAGTGCCTATTTCAGCAATAATAAATACCTTTTTACCTGCCTATTTCAAGTAAAATAAATGCCTGAACTTCCGAGCTCTATTTATCAGTATTACGTTCCGTTGGCTGAAGGAGGAATTGATTTCAAGAAAATATCGGACACTTGTAGAGAAATAACAGTCTGTACCCTCCAGCCAAATGAACTCACCCAAGAGCATTGAACAATGGAATTTTAGACTTGACGTTAACCAGCGACGTGAACTAGGGCACCGACCACGCCCCCTTCGCGAAAATTACCGAAGCTCGCCGAGTGAGTAGTCGTCTGTATGCCGAAGGATGGCCACGGAACAAATTAATGCGGCAAATGTTTACGGAAAAACAACAAAATTTTTAAAGTTTATATTTATTTGTAACGAAAAACACCTTATTTATACCGAAGAATCCATGTGTTGAGGTTATAACGTAGGCTGCGTTGAATTCCCAGATAAGATACAGATAAGTGGGAGGAAGCGAGTTAAAAAAAAAGTAGTGAAGTTCGATCATGCGAAATACTCCAAATATACACATCACATTTCAACTGAACTTTTTTTTTCTCTCTCTCTCTTTTTAACGAGTCTCCAGATGAATACATAACACCATATAATTATACAAAACATCATATTTTTTAAAAAAGTTTTAAAACGCAAGTTCCAAAGGAAACACTCCATAAAATATATATACATCACCTTTCGGCTTCAGTTTTAAAACGCAAGTTTCAAGCAAAAAAAAAACACCTAAAGAGCATTACATTGCAATGTACTCTTCCTCGGTTCACTCATGGTGTAACAGTAAGGATACAGCAATATCCAGTACTTCACTTGAACTTGGTTTTGTAATTCGTTGCTTATGCGTAACTTTCTTCTTCTTGGTCGAAAAGAGTTTTCTCTGTTTCTCTTCGCTGTCGTGGATTTCGAAAGTAATTTGGAAGCTTTATGGGAACGAAAGAATGAAACAAACACCCACAGCACAACTACCACGAGCCCTACAGGCTCTAAACAACGCACGCATTACTAAAACAAGGCAACTAATTACTAGCAATCTTGCCAACTAGACCACGGACACTAACCACAAAGGTACCAAACGAGAAGCCTTTCCAAAACATTAATGGAAACGACAATTGAGCTAAACCAACTCACAAGGTTCTCCAGGACGAAAATCAATAGCCATTACAGGCACAAACCTGCCAGTGCACGGCTAGCACTAATTATACACTCTTTCTGATATGTAGGCCACTAGACCTCGGCCAAAAATGAAATATACCACGCATACAGCAAAGGTTTTTGCTAATAAGAAAACTATCTTTGAAAAAAAAAAGAAGAACAGAAAGAACCGACCACCAATTTCACACATTTTTTAAAAAAAGAAACAAGGCAAGTAAAGAAAATAAACAACAAATGTTATCATATAACATTTATGCCCACACAGGTATGCATACTCTTACATGCACATGAGATAATTTGTTTCTGGCGTGTGTACTCACTTGTCATATAGATATAAAGAAAAACACAATCACACACACACACCTTATTTGAGGGAGTAATTGGAAATCATTCTAAAGAAGGCCTTGGGCAGGCATACTGGTTAGTGCACTCTCTTCTTATATGCATGGCCACAGGTTCAATCCCAGCCCGGTCTGGTTCCTGAAAAGGAGGCTGGATATAGACCCAAACTGGAACAAATCAAAAACTTGCCGATAACGTTTTACATACCCGACTAGAAACAATGTGAGATTTCGGAATAGCCAAGAGGTTAGCACGCTCACACTTTATACAGCAGGTTACGGGTTTGATTCCCGCCACACCCACTGAAAGACTTGTTTAGAATATGCCTTACCAAAAAATTGTAGGCTCCATCCTTAGAAGCTCATGCACCCACCCAGAATATTAATAACAATTGAACGGATCAAACAAGATGTAAACTGCATATTTAAACACCAAAACAACACAATACTGATTAAAATACATTCTAATAACACAATAATTCTCAAATACAAAGACCGAGTAGTCTTAACTAACATAAAAACCACCCTTAACCAAACCAACCTGTGAACACGGCACAGTTGGATCCTGAACCCAGTACCAACGTGTTAAACATACAAAAAAATTCCGCAAACTTAAGAACCCCAGCAGTGGTAAATAGTTTCTTTAATAAAAAGATGCCTCACAAATTGGATGAAAAATGGGCATGTATACCCTCTAAGGATGCCCTACTGTAAAAATAAGAACCCAAACTGTATCCACGGACTGTGATGGCTCCGAGGTACTGGGCTTCAAACTACAGTGCATGAATTATATCAGTAACACAAAATATTCGTGCAATTTATTTCCCCCGTCCGTTTCAAAAGTGCATAGAACACATTTAAGGTGATTTTTCTTAGTTGGTTGTTCTGCATGAAACTTGCGTTCGTGATATGTGAAATTTTCAAGGTGATTGAATTGTTTATCCCAATTTGGGCATCGATAAGCAAATGATTTCTGGATCTTTAAAGGAGGCGCGATTTCGTTTAATTTATTCGGATGTGCTTTCGAAACGACGCGTAAGTGATTTGTTATGGTCATAGTTCTTACCACACTCTGAACATACGTGCTGTTTAATTTCATTCATTTGGATCGACTTTACTCATACATCAACCCACTATAAATACGAACACAAAAACACGGCTCTACTAAATACGAACAGAAAATAAAACTCCACTAAAACATAAAACAAACAACACAACGAATGACTGTTCTCCCGCTAGAATATAGGAAAAGGAGCCCTCAGCCCGCCAAGCAGTTAACCCAGAAAAATAAAAACGCAGACAGCAGTTTCTTCATGCCTAAGAGGTTAAAAAAATGCCGGTGGTATTCAGTCTTGGTTCATTTCAAATGTATTATCAAAATACTGTATAATTAAATATCATAGGATATAGGATTCTGTTTCATTTAAATAACATTTTTTAAAAATTCCACTCCGACGGAAGGAGTGTGTTCGCTCTTGCTCTCCCCCCTTCCCCTCTCCTTGGCTTCGACGACTACACACTCGGCAAGCTTCGGTAATTTTCGCGAAGGGGGCGTGGTCGGTGCCCTAGTTCACGTCGCTGGTTAACGTCAAGTGAATTTTAGTTAAATGGCACAGATGATAATCCCAAAGAATGAACATCTACGCTTACAAAAAATAAAATTACTAATTCCTTAACTTTGTATAAGCGTAAGGCAGACCTCTTGCTGGTTTTTAATAAATCTTCTCTAGTTAAACTCTTGAAGTGCCTGAAATTTGCTGCACTTTCTGTTTCAAATAAAGACATTTGAATACATTTATTCCACATACTAATTTTGTTCTTTAGATTTAAAATACGATTTATCACACCCGATTTCTAACTGCACCGTTATGTTGGGAAACACACAACCTCTGAGAATAATAATTGTGCTGCCACCTACCGAGCGCCTCTGTGTCAGCTACTACAATGGCTTCCGAATAGTGTTTTAAAAGCCGAGAAAAAAAACAGGATTTCTTTTCCACGAGGCAAAAAACCGTGGTTTTATTGGCGAAATCGATTTTTATTTTTTATTTTTTGCTTTTTCATCACGAATATTCACTACATAACAAATATTTTGTTTTTTCACCAACTTCAGTTAATAATTTATCAAATCTAATGTATTTGAAGGCTCTTACAACTTCTTAACGATATGTTAAATTCTTAACATTGATTTGTCGGACTCACCCATTATGATTTTTGCCTCCCTGCTCTGGGTTGTGGGTTCAGGTCATAGGAGCTACTGTCAATATTGTTGAGTATATAACGAAGATCCGGTTGACATTTCATTACACAATATTAGTAAAGTGATAGAAATTTATTTTACAAAAGAAAAGTGATAGGAATTTATTTTATTTTCTGGCATACTAATCTAAGGCAATGAGTGGAATGACAGAATACAACAAATAAAATGCAGTTTCATACACAAAGTATATTCGTTGATCATAATACTCTAAATTGAATAGGCATATTTCGAACAATTATCAAATATATAATGAGCAATAGAGCAATGTAGGGCATATATCTTCAGAATTACTCATAGTAATACATTCTAATTTTGAACAGCATGTATATTCACAGTAGCATATTAAGCTGCTTAACCACGAGTCGTGTTTGTATATCACCCAGTTCTTTAAAATCCATTTAATGTGACATTCTTATATTTTTTCTTTATACAAAACAGCTCTAAAAATATTCAGAAAGCATTGTATTTAAATATGAAATCATTATCTTGGACTATAAAGTAAAAATTTACAAAATATGTTATTATTAGCTTTCACATACTACCCACATAGCAAAATGACGTCCCAGGGATATCTGACGGATCTCCATAGGACGTCCTGTTTAAGTCCCGTTTACATCCATGGGACGTATAGTTATAATTAATCCTTCGTATAACTATACGAATGCATATCCTTCGTATAGTTATAATTAATTAAATAATAATAATAGTAAGGTCGATTTAATTTATAGAAATTCCAGGTAGGTAATCCCGCACGGCTTTCCGGGGGACATCCATACGGGATGAACTGTTTGTATTGCCCACAGAGTTATCCCACGGACGTCCTTAGGACATCGCTATGGGAGCAGGACCGTTCTGACGGTACTGGGATCTAAATGGGACGTCCCAGGGACGTACTCTGCTATGTGGGTACCTGTTTCACCCTGAAACTGTTCAGAGTTCGAACGGGTTTATCATATTTACAAGGCAGTATCTACTTTCATACAACACGACTATTCTTGGCTTTTAGTAAAATATACATTTTAAAACTTTACTGTTAGGGAAGTCATTAAGATGGAGCAAGAAACATAAGTTTTCCGCTGCACTAGATTATCCCATTGTAATGCAATAGTCCTATCTATATAGCATTGGCTGGAAATTGGAATCGATTGAATATATATTTATGGAACAGAGTTTTGCTTCTGGGAGTTCCAATACAGATTTTATTATTTTAAACGTATATTTGTACAAAAAAAAAAAAAAACTTTTTAACTATTTAGTAATGCTCAAATAATGTTAGCTACACCGAAATCGAAAAAAAAGTTCCAAAGTAACACGAAAAATTGAAAAAAAAACCCTGTTTATCCTGTTTTTTTCCACCGATCAATTTTTCCGGTTTCTTTAAAACACTACTTCCGAAGTTTCACTCCTGCGAACAGTGCTGAAATTGAACCACTTTGAGGAGGGTAGGTGTTTCTCTAGTAATTGCGCACCGAGCCGCCGTACAGTAGTAGAGCGTTGGCGTAGCATTCGGGAGATCGCAGGTTCTATCCCAGCAGCCGACTATCCTGACTGAGATTTCTCCAGGCTTTCCTCACTCACACTACGCAAATGCTGGGATGTCATTTTTAAAATAGGCCCTGCCCGAATCCTTTCCCCTTTCCTATCCCAGTCGAGACTTAGATGCCTAAAGGCCAGAAATAAAATTTCAATTAAAGAATTCATGTAATGGAACGAGGCTACCGAAAAGTACAAGATTTTAAAGCTGAACCAATCCACCTCGAATACGTCACTTCCAGGAGGCCAAAATAGAGTATCAATTATTTGGCTGGAAGTATTAAATGTGTGTTTCAATATCGCAATTTTCTTACTCACTTTTCATGGAAACAGATAAATAAACTTGGTAAGTAAACGTTGTGTTCCATTTTGTACCGCCAGTTCAATGAAAGGGCAGAAAATTCAATTAATCGCTTTGCCTAAGGATGTTAACTTACCACATCGTTCGAAATGTTCAATACGAATGTTCAACATAGCGTAGTTCATATATCGTTACTGAAGTAAACATAATAATATATAGTTCCTGATAATTGACTTATCCATAGTATGCATGTTACATGTAGATGAAATCAAACGCTTTTCAGGAGCTACATGAATGAGGATAGTATAGCAGACCGAAATATTTGGAAAGAAAAGTAGGGGCCTTCTTCCAGCAGTGGTTTCCACGTTCTGACGTGTTCCCGATGTACCAGCAAAGAACCAATTCTGAACCATTCCAGTTCAATGTACACGCTAAAAAAAAAAAAAAAAGTATGGTTACAGTAACGTGATTTTTCGTATAGTTAATTTTGGGACAGCAATACTATTGGTTGCAAATACAATACAAGTATTGTTAATCGTGTATTGTCATTATGACAACACATATGTTTAGGTGTATTGTCATAATTACAATACTGTTAACAATATTGTATGGTCAAATTCTTGTTTCTAGTTAAATTAAAAATATATTTTGTAGAATTATAGTTAATTATGCAACATTGTATAGTTGAATTAACTATGGAGGAATCATGTCTGACCATACTATATAGGTACACCAGCGTTGCCAATTGGCGAGTAATTACCCGATTTTCAGGTAATTCTATGAGCTGAGGGTATTTTGGAGGCTAATGTAAAGATCGGGTATTTTTCGGGCAATTAGAAAAAATAATAAAATGTATATTACTTAAAGTCTCACTCACTTAATGTTTGACCAAGTAACTACAGTCCACGGCTGCGTGATATATCTTATCACAGATTTCTAGGCTAGTGTTAAAAGCATTCTTTAAAAAAGAACAAGGAAAAGACCATTCGGGGCTCTCTTCGACCCATAAAATGACAAAGAGTCACCAAGTGCGTTTGGAAGGCAACGACTGGGTACTAAACTTTTGAGAGAAGAGAACACAGATAATCCAACAGGGCCTTCCCTTTCACTTTGCATCCGGAAGGAAGGGGGGCGAATGTTTGATTGCAAACCTAGGCGTAAATAGGAACACTTATTTAAATATTAAAAATCGGTTCCGTATAGGAATGGCCGGTCGACTGGACAAATATCTTATGAAACTATTTTAATAAAGAAAAAACAACGTTTCTGACAAGGCTAATAGCACATTAATAGCACAAAAAGAAACTAACGCGTAACAGTTTCGGAAGAATATCACCTCCTCCTTCAGATTCCACTATGCAACTACACATAGCCAATTATCTATACTTCCTAACCTGTTACATTTTAGTCGCTATGTTGACCCCATCCAAAATGGCGGCGGTCACATTTCGTGTCCTTAAAGTCCGTTGCCACCCCGTATATCTTCGAAACGACTGCGAATATGAGCAAACGCAAAAACAATTCCTTCATTATTTGAAGGGGCGAACATTTTGAGCTATGAAGGTCCACTTCGTGTCTCCTAGCGGGAGTAAATGTAGGTCAGGGTCTACGTGAAATTGTCAAAGGACAAGTGATACCTAGTGTCAACGGGTTTGATACAAGAAATAATTTGGGGAAACCTGAAAATTTCAAATTGTTTGATATTCCAAATGGCAGTAAGATGAAAGTTCTAAAATGAAACTTCTATTCCTCACTCAGACAGCAAAAGGTCTAAAAGTTACTCTTCACAGCAAAATCTGTATCTAACTGTTGTCGTCATGATTCTTTTTGAAGTTCTAACATACCCAAAAGTAAGCTGCTATGTTAGTCCCATAGTTTTGTATTGCTAGGATCATTTCGAAACATTTTCTTTTTCTTTAATTTTCTTTATAAGTGTTTGCTGATAGATGTAAATTGTCAGTGTTGTGAAGAGGTTCCAAATTGCTGACAATAAGTTTTCCAGCATGTTCCTAGGTACATATTCCTTAGCCACTTAATAGTTTCTACATGTTGAGCCTATAAATAAGTAACTTCAATGCGTGTATCTCCGAAACTTTCATCAGCAAAGTGTAACTGGAAAGACACTATTTAGTGAGGCATATGTACGTAGGAATAAGCTGGAAAACTCATTATCAGCAATTTGGAACCCCTTCACAACATTGACAATTTACATTCATCAGCAAACTCTCATAAAGAAAATTAAAGAAAAATAAGATGTTTCGAAATGTTCCTAGCAATATAAAACTTGTGGGTACGCTAGAACTTCGAAAAGAATCATAACAACAACAGTTAGATATAGTAACTTCTAGACCTCTTGCTGTCTGAGTGAAGAATAGAAGCTTCCTTTTATAACTTTCATCTTACTGCCATTTGGAATATGGAACAATTTAAAATTCTAAGGTTCCCCAAATTATTGCTTGTGTCAAACCCGTTGACACTAGGTATCACTTGACCACTTTTGTCATTTGGCATTTTCACATTTATTTATTTATTTCATCGACACAACAGGCCTTAATGCCTATTTATAGCGTCTACAATAATTGTTACATTGTTTTATTTAATGACACAAATAATAGAACATCTATACCCTTTTTCTTGTCCAAAAAGTTTTTTTCTTTCTCTCTCTCTTTTTTTTTTTTTTTTTACAATATATTCTGTATCAATCTTTTGTACAGTTCTTCCGAATTTCCAAATAGGTCCAAATTTGTACAATTCTTACCTATTGCATTATAAGTAGCACTAGTTCTCCATGTAGGTGACACATTTAATACGTTTGTACGAGCTTTTCTGCAGTAGAATAGGCCACTATTTCCCTCGCGCGTTCTGAGGGATGGGACCTTAATAATTATTTTTTCTATTAATTCGGTACAGTCTATTTTATTGTGCAAAAGTCTATACAAGAAGAGTAGGTCGTTTAATGTTCGTCTTTGATCAAGTTTCTGAAATTTAAAATTATCGATTAAATTGTTGTAAGATTCGTATTTCGGGTAGATTCGTATTTTGTATGTGAGAAAACGTAAAAATTTGCTTTGTACGTGTTCGATCTTCTGGCAACTAGCTTTCATAGAGGGATTCCATATAAGTGAGGCATATTCAAGTTTGGACCTAACATAGGAATAGTAAAGAGTTTTCAAAGTGCTATCATTTGCAAATTCTTTGGTTGTCCTAACAAGAAATCCTAGGTTTCTATATGCATCATTGGTCATATTTACCACATGTGGCGAAAAGGTTAGTTTACTATCGAATGTAACACCTAAATCTTTAATTGTATCCAATTTTTTTAAGCTTATTCCATTGATCGAGTAAGTGAAATCGTAAGTTTTTTACCGTCTGCTATAGGTCATGGCTTTACACTTACCAATATTTATTTCAAGTCTATTCCTAGAACACCATTTCAGTATACTGGTCAAATCCTGTTGAAGCAGTAGACAGTCATCCAATGACTTTACATTGACAAATATTTTTAAGTCGTCTGCAAACAACAGCTTACGAGAATTTTGAATATAGTGTGGTAAGTCATTAATAAATAATAAAAACAGAAGAGGACCAAGATTAGATCCCTGAGGAACACCGGAACCGGCATAAAAGCAATTGGTTTTATATTCTTTATATAGAACGGATTGTCTACGGTTACTTAAATAAGACTTGAAGAAATGGATCATAGAAGGACTAAAACTGAATATGGAAAGCTTTTGAATTAGTATATTATGGTCTACAGTATCGAATGCTTTTTTAAAATCCGTGTATACAACATCTACTTGTTCTTTATTGTCTATGGCGGAAGCTATGAAGTCTGTAATTATAGCGAGATTAGTTACAGTAGATCTTTTCTGTAAAAAGCCATGTTGATATATTGAAAGTACCGGCTTAACATGCTGCATGACCTGATCATAAATGACACTTTCAAATACTTTAGCAACCGTTGACAATATGGCTACAGGACGATAGTTGTCAACTTTATTTTTTTGCCTGCTTTCGGAACTGGACATATAATTGATTCTTTCCACATATCCGGAAATACACTTGTTCTTATTGATAAATTAAATAACGTATATAGCGGTTCTTTAAAAATATCACTACAACCCTTCACAATATAAGCTGGTATATTATCAGGCCCAACTGCCTTATTCGGTTTCAGTTTCTGTATGGCCTTTTGAATGTCACTTATACTTATTTCAAAAACGTGGAATAAGTTCTGACATTCCTCCTGCGAGTCTTCATCAAGTATATTGTCAGTCGTTTTAATTGAGGAAGATTTATTGTAAATAGATTGAAAATGCTGAGCGAAAGCAGTGGCTACCTCATCGTTGCCAGTCAGGTTCTGTCCCTCATATAGCATGGGTATTGGAGAAAGATGGCGTGATTTACTTTTGATATAGGACCAGAAGTGTTGTGGATCTTGTGTTATATTATTTTCAGCATTAGAAATAAACGCATTATGTACTTTTTCAATTTCCCGCTTCACTTCCTTACGTAATCTGCAGTACTCTTTATAGTGATATTGATGTTCGGTCGTTCCCTCCCCCTTAAGCCATTTAACTCGTTGACGCCATTTCATTTTTATTTTGTCTATTATGCTTTTTGTAAACCAGCAAGGAAAAGTTTTTGTCGTTGGTCTTTTTTTTGGAATACACTTTTGAAATATTGCATAAATTACTTTATAAAACTCATCAACTGCTTCATTCACATCCGTATGTTTTTTTAACTTTTGCCAATCTACTTTAGCTAATTCATTATAAAGATATACATAATTCCCTTTCTGAAAATTGAACCCTAGTAAATTTCTTTTGTTTCTGAGTTTAGGTGATCGAACGCGTGGAAAACTTATACAAAGTGATGGATGGTAAGCATCCTCTTTAACTAATGGATGTAGTTCTCTAACTACTGTTACATTTGGAAGGTTACTGATTACTAAGTCTAACGTTCTCCCTAAGCTATTTGTAACATTATCATGTGATTCCATGTCATGATATAACATAAAATGATAGAGACTCTGGCATTTATTTGTTGATTGAGCCAAATCAAAACTTTTGCTGGTAGGAGGGAAGATTTATATCACCGACAAGGAGAACAGTGCTACCTATTATGCAATTAATTTCAATAAAATGAAAAAAATACTCATACAATGAAATATCAGAGTTTGGTTCAAAATACACAACACATATGTAAAGCGGTTTGGAATTTAACATTGTTTTCACAAGAATACCCTCAGAGTCCTGTTCAGTAACAAATACTTGAGTGACATCCAGGCCCCGAACTGCCAGTAAGACCCCTCCCCCTGTTGTTTTCCCACTGTTTCGGTAGTCTCTGTTTCTACGGTAAACTCTGTATCTATTATCAAAAAATTCAGAATCAAAATAATCACCAGATAG
>JAGDQP010062109.1:0-11929 GCA_022664845.1 Lepisma saccharinum
TGGATGAGGATATCAGCAGACCGAGATATGTGGAAAGAAAAGGGGGAGGCCTTCATCCAGCAGTGGATAGAAAACGGCTGAATATGATGATGATGATATACATACATGTCCGTAGTCAGGAGGGCTAGGGGTTCCGGTCTCCCCTAAATCTTTCTTGCCCCACTACCAATTCTCTACCTACATACATATTTCATTAGCAGATCCTCCAATGATCTAAGAACACAAGATGGTATCTTTGGGGAATTATCATTTGTAGGGAACGGAAAAACATCTAGAATGTAATATATTAGCAACAGTTCTCCGTAAGTCTAGCAACGCAAGATATCTGTGGAGAATAACATTTGTACGGAACGGAAGAACATTTTAATGTAATATATTAGTAAGGGTTTGCGGCCCTACGGGCCGCTAAATATATGTATTTCATTACCAGCTCTACCAGTGATCTATCGACGAAAGATAGGAAGAAAAATGATGAATTTGTCGTTATAATATCAGCTTTGTTATTGGTCATTGTTGAAATTAACAAGGTCACATCCCTTTTTTAAATCCAGTATCCGTAATCGATGTTCATTGTTGGTATTAATGGTTGAGATTATCGAGGACACATTTTTTTCGAGCCTGAAGTCTCAATTCTTCAATTAATCAAGACGACATAAATTTATGTGAAATCCTAACCTTTCATACGATACCACATACTGTGAAGGTAGAGGGCGTAGTGTTCCAGAAAATAGTCGGAAACACACACACACACACACACACACACACACACACAGATAGACAGACACTCGGGAACCTTAATACGTATTTTAACGTTGTAACGAAATGCTACAAAATTACATTTCTAATGGCTGTGAGTTCAAGTGTTTCACATTACAGTACTTCCATAAGTTGTGTTTATTATGGACACTCAAAACTTGGAATTTTGACTTATGAACAAGGTAAAATACAAGGTAAGAGTAGATTCTCTAAGTTTCAGTTTGATTTACATTCCATAGTATTTTTTTATTTATAAATAAAACAAATGAGGTAGAACCAGTGGTGTGTTTCAGCCCTGGCCGACCCTGGCGCCGCCACGGCACTTTTTGGAAGTTGTGTATGTATTTGTATATCTATGGCGAACTTTACATAATGAAGGACATAGAAGCGCCAGGGTACTTTCCTTTGTAGGAATGCACCACTGGGTAGAACCCAGTCGGGGGAATGTGCACATGTGCAGCCAGTTTTCAGCGGCGAGCGTCCAATTTGGATGATCTATGTGTTGTTGGACAAGTTTCGCCAAAACCTTCGGAGCCCTATTAGAGATCCTGAGTTCAAATTTGTCGACGGATGGATGGACATACTGACATGATACATGCAGTTTTAATATCGCTTCGCTCAATTCTCTCGAACTACACCTCAATCATCTTCGGTGCCCTGACTGACGGATGGCGGATGAACGGACTGATGGATGGACGGACAGAACTCCCCATACACAGTTTTAAATTCATCTCGCCGATACCTTTCGAACGACACCTCAATCAGCTTCTTAGTCCCAGTAGTTCCTGAGTTGAAATATGCCGATGGGCTGATGGCAGAGCCGAAACCGGTTCACTTTTTGTGACCCGGTCTGGAACTTGACCCAGTGATCCGGTGACGGAATTTTTATCCGGTCTTGAACCGATTTGATCTGGTTCTGTTCGAGTAGCTTGAATAAATCAGTATTGTCATTTGAGATTTCTTGAGAAGTGAACTCTTCGTATCTCAAATTAGATGTCGTGTTCTACGTACGTACATTGTACTGTATGCCTAAATATGATTCATTAAAGATAGTAACATTATTAGCATGTCGAAAACCACTGATATTGAAATTATTATTATTATTTTGTGACTGTTAGATACTTTATTTTTCTCACGTAAGGCATGCACTCCTCACAAAACAACTGAACCTAACCTGAAACATTATAAATATCCTCCTGAAGCGTAATGATTTACAAGGAAAATATATTTTAGTGTTTGAAAATTCTGTTTAACCCTTCACATGGAAATCTTTCAGAATGGCCTTTTCGAGTGGAAGGGGGAAGATTTGCACACCTCCAGAAGCGTTTTTCTTCTTTCCTGAGATATAAGACTATTTATATGTTTGGAACTTTTCGGCATCGATTTGTGTGTGTGTGTGTGTGCTCTGGGGGGTAAAACTGGGTCGTGGTCAGTGATCACCCATGAAAGAAACTCTGTTCAAACTATGATAAGGCAAGAATTAAAAACTCTTTCGCCCACCGGTCTCTCGAGTCGGAATCGGTTCACCTAGTCCAAAACATAGACGCAGTGATTCAGTCCAAAAACTTGACCCAATAACCACCTTCGTAGCCATAGTAATTTCTGAGTTGAAAGTTGTTGTCAGACACACAAATGGACGGACATAGCGATCATATCCTTATGTTTCCCATCTTTATAGCTGCTGAAACCTGAAACGAATTGTCATATTTATGTCCCCTTCAGGGACAAACCACTAACCCTGTTTTAATTATCTCTTGCACGAAGATCTATATTGGACTGGGTAAAGATTTAATCTAACTTGGGAGATCCAGTTATCATCAGGCACCAAAGTGTTCATTCACATATTATACAAGAATTCTCACTATTGGCCCAACTCAGCGGCGCGTGAGTTAACCAACTCACCTCAGAAAAACTTATCCAACATAAATACAGAGCTATTCTTGAAAAATAATGTTTAAAGGGTATATTTTCGAAATATAACTTACATCATGCATTAAATGCATGAATAAAAGATAATAGATTTCTCCGTTCTTGTGTCTACAGTTTTTCTTATTGTTGTGTTGAGCGAATTCTCAAAACTAACGGTAGGTGACACTGTGGTTTTGTAGCAATCTGCTCCCTGGTGAAAATATGCGAAATTCATTACATTTTGGCTTGATCATAAAGATAAAATGAATTGTATGGGCGGGAACAGCACTATGGCTTACGCCCGTCCCGATTGGGTTGATCGTGTTATATATTTAATACAACTAGCAATTTTCGTTCAATTGTTAGCAAAAAAATAAACTATACTTTTAACTATTATAATGGAGATGCCATCTTTAAAAAAAATGATTAAAACAGAACAAATTAACTATTTATTTTTTTTAGAAAAAGCAGGTCATTTTTTGCTTTTTAAACACTTTTTTTAAATGAAAAGTAATAGCTAATATTATCTTAATTATTTATTATTAGTAGTAGTAGTACTAGTAGGAGGACGAGCATAAAAAGTGGAAAAGTTTTACAACACATAACTGTTACTTAAAATCTTTAAAAAGCAGAAAATTTAAGCTATTAGATATTAATATTACACAGTGGAAGAAGTTCTAGTATTTTCAAAAATATTGTAAAACTGAATCCTTGCTATACCCATACGAATTATTTTTAACATGATTTTAAAACAGTCACCATGTGTGAGTTTATATCAGCAAAGTGACGAACATGTGCCTCTTCTTACCCCACAGCATAGACGCCTAAGACGAAGAAAACGAAAAAATCCAAGAGATGTCGCTATCGTTCACTTGGTCGTTGGAGCAACCTACATTTTCTTTCATCTAAATATAGCTTAGATATCCCATCCGTCTTCCGCGGGAGATATTTTACAACAGTCGCATCTTTTTTTCAAAATTGCCTCACAGAAGACTCCTTTTAAACATTAAGAAAGGTACGTAAATATTCTCGTATGTGAGTAATTAATTGGGCCAAAGTTAGTTAACAAGACTTTTAGGTAGATATGTATGTACGGTACTCATGTGCTTGTGTTTCCTTGTTTACAAGATAATTGAATAGGTAGTTGGAGGAAGGAAATAAACACCTAAACGGCCAAAGTCGTTTTCTAGTGCCAAACATAGAATAGATTCAAAGTGTCAGTGGCAAGAATGAAATTGCGTATTGTATAAACAATTTCTTATTTCGAGCTGACGTTGTGTATCTGTTCAATGAGCAACATTTCGCGCAAAAACAAGACGTTCTCAGTTTTGGAGTTTTTATTTTCTTCTTCCAACTACCGACTCAATTCTAATCTAGCAAGTTTTGGTTATCTACTTTGTCTTAAGCTAATTATAATTCCTTGTTGACGTTGATTCGTTTATCACAGTTCAATACAGTTTTAACTTGTATTCCTGGGCTGGTATTTACATCCTAAGTCCTACCGAGCTGGCTGGCGAACACTTAAGGAGTTTAGGATTCGAAGCCCGGCTGAGACATGGATGTTTGTGAGTTTTATAATGTATCACATAATTCGTATAATTGGAATGGGTTCCAGCATCAGTTGGTAGAGCGGTGGCTTCGTATTTTGGAGGTCCTAGACTCGAAACCAGCGGCCGAACATCCTGATTGTGATTTTTTCCAAAGTTTTCTCTCAGTTGCACCAGATAAATGTTGGGGTGCTACCTTCAACTTAGGTCCTTACCGCATCCTTTTCCCTACCATATTCTGACCTGATCCATTGATGCCTAAATTCCATAAATAAATTCAATCGCAAAGGAAGTCCGTCCAGGTCTGAGATGATGGCACAATGTAAAAAAATATTTTACCCTTTTTCCGAAATTGTTAGTTTTGTACTTGGAAAGTGTAGGGGAGAGTGGTTCACAGAGAGACATATTTTTGTAACGTTTATTTGGCTCTGTGTGAACATTATGACTAAGACAAAATATCCCAGATTTAGATGCATATCTCAGCTACAAATTCAGGTATTTTTGTAATAAAAATCTTTTATGGTATTTTTTCTAATCATCCAAAAATGACCTGTCTGTCACTGTCTCACGATTAAAATGAGCCCAAACTACTTTGAATTAATTTTAACAAGAAAGAAACTAATCTAATATAATAGGAACTAAAAGTAATTGCCATCTGTAAAAGTTTAATTTGTGCCCGAGTGAATACAGTTAAATTGGGTTCGATCACATATCACAAGTCCAGGTGCTATCTAAAGCAAATCCCGAGCCCCCTCCCTTAGTACGAAATTAAAATCTCTACTCAAAATTCGAGATTGTTAAGCTTTCAAAAAGGAATTTTAGCGATTATAAATACGCTAAGCAAATATAAGAACTTAGTTTAGAAAGATATGTCATACTCAAGCATAAAAAACAGGAAGAAAATATAATGAATAAACAACGAAGTGAAGTAATATAAAACAAAGACTATATAACAACGAAAATACTAAAATTCTTGCGCGGGGCGGATCTAGTCTGCGAGCCGTACTTTGCCCATCAGTGCTCTAAGAATTACGGATTATGTGACTTCTTTCCACATGGTACACACTGAGACACTGTGTACCACTAGATAGTGTTTCACTGTGTACTATTTATTGGGTTCTACAAAAATGGCGCCTCAGTCACAAGGTACACCCGTACTCTCTGAATTATTTATTTGCTAATAGAAAAGATACGCATTATGGCATGCATTGATGATAGAGTAGAAGGCAAGATAGCGTAAAGCGAATTCGATAAAAAGGTCAGTAACTTTCACACCCGAAAACCTAAAAATTACGTGTAACTTCAGACACAAACACCACCTACCAAATTCATCAACAGAATGACGTCAAATGGCCTTCCCTTCTGGGCTGATATCTAGTGTTAGAAACAGAAAGCAGTGGGAAAAAAACTCAATGTCTCACTGTTTACCACCATAGACCTCATAATAGAGGACTATGGCACCACTCCCCCCTAAGAAATGTGTAGCAGAAAAGTATGAGGAGTTTATCAGGACTCTGCTTGTGCACTTAGTTTTACCAGATCAATTTAAACACTTTTTGAACAGAATTTATTGACAATATACCTGATCAACTACAACTAATTCGGTTTCTGCATCGAACTTCAAGTGAATATACACGCGTTGTTTGCAATTTAGCAAGGTTGCAATCTTCTCTTATAGAATTATTATTATTATTTTTTTTATTGCGCTATATCTACTCAGTCTTTTAACATATACCAACCCCTAAAGGAAAACAGGAAAAGAAAGAAAACTTCAGATTTTGGTTCAGTGTCCTATTTCTACACACTCGCTTACGATCTGATCATCTTGCCTTTCCTAGTGACATTTCTGCAAATAAGCTCACAGTCTATAAGGCAAGATTTATATAAGATTGGTTTTGTTCACATTACGAGTTGACTATTGACTGTACTTAACTATGGTGGAATGCGCTCGATTAGTATATCTAACCCAAAGTCAATAGGAAACATTTAATCTCGTTAGTCCCTTTTCAGTTTAATCCAATAATAACCAAATTTTCAGTTATAACTCAGCCTTTTACGCTTGTCACTGTATGGCCCGTTTTATTGATTTGTGTCTTAGTTCTTGAGTTATAATAACTGGACTGACTTATAATATCGTGTTAATATTCATGTTATTTTGGATGGTTAAAGAATTGAGAGCGTCCTTCCATGTACGCGTTAGCCGCATGCTTTGCTCCCAATTTGGTCCAGTAGCCAATAGAAATACACGACACTACTTTCCTATTTGCTAAGGTCGACATTTCATCCAGGAGCTAGCCGTGCGCTTCACATGCGATTTAACTGAGTAGCCAATTGAAATACGTTTTAAGGTAATTTTTATTAGCTACTGATAAAATCGAAAACAGCATGCGGCTATCACGTGGATGAAAAGATGGCCTAATAGAAAAATCGAAAACGAAGCACGCGACTAGCGCGTGCATGGAAAGGTACTCTTAGACACAAATTAAGAAACGGGTCGCGCAGCGACAACGATCGTAAAAATTGAGTTATACCTTAAAGTTATTCCAGTTATTAAGTTAAACTGGAAGTAGACAGGCGAGGTTAATGTTTCTCTCTTGTGTTGGATTTCAGATGTAAAAATAGTTTTTAATATAATCGAGCTCTCCAGTATGATAAATAAGAGCTTATTTGGAAATGAAAGTTGCGAATGCTTATATGCATATTTAAACACGCTTTCAGTGAAGAGCGAAATGCGTTTTCCTCTGTTTCACAATATACTCTTAAAATTCACTAATCATTGGGCTAGCAAAACATTACTAGTGTTGTAAAATGGTGTTTTTCTGTTAAGTTTTTTCAATTCTTTTTCATGCTTTTTTAATGTAATTGTTTTCATACAGCAAATATTTAATGCTTTACGCTGCAGATAACCAAAGTAATAAGCAGGATTGGAGTAAAAGCTTTCACACATTCATCCCAATTTACTATTGCTTTGTTTTCCTGCAGCTTTACGAAGCAAATCATGGGATTATTTATGTATTCTCACTGCCATATTGCTATACTTCCTATATTTTGCACCCTGACAAGTAGTAAATATTTAATTTTTAAAATTGGTTGGCAACACTGTCAACTGTGGGACATGAAGTACCTCTATGACGCGTCCCAGTATATAAATACAGAGTTTCGTCCTAATACGTTCAGCGATGTGGAAGCAACGTATTAGGATTTTAATTATCTGAAATTGGTTGGCAACACTGACAACTGCGGCGCCGAAAGTACCCACCCATATGAACAGTACATAATGCACATGCCAAATTTTGTGTAAATCAATGTGGGTACGTCCAACGGTAACAAATATGAAATCTAAATTTTTAAATCGGTTGGTAACCCTGACAAACTACGGTGTCTGGAGTGCCTGTATGACCTGTCCCAGTACTTAATGAACTCAAATTTAGTGTAAATTAATGCACACGTGTAGATTTGTATTAATAAAGGCATTTCTATAAATTAAATTTTAAAATAGACTGGCAACACTGCCAACTGGGGTGTTTGAGGTCGGGACACCCAACACTTTCTTCTATTGGGTAAAAAGAAGCAAATACTAGAAAGTGTCTACTCGCGACGCGAGTAAAGTATTCTGTTGCCTGAGGTGAATAAAAGTTCGCTTTTACTTATTCTTGTGTCGACTGAGTTTATTTGCAAGTTATTTTATTTTACTCATTTAAGTAAACGCTTCTAACTTCCGAGCAATTACTTCCAAAGCGTAAGTCATTACTCCTGATGGAAAGTATACTCTCTTTTTCTTCAGTTAATCCCAAGTATTTACTTACAAATAGGCAAGTATAAGCATTTACTCGTTTTTAGCCACTTCACCCATTGTGTTGAATCATGGATTTAGATACGGGAGACGGATCGACTGGCCCAATACAATTAAGCTGGGTCAACTTGACGCCAGTTTACGATTAATCTTGCCTGGTGAATTGGGATTTACTTGCGTCTTATTCCTGGTTGTGTGAAAACAAAGAATGGATGAAAATCTAGCTAAGGAAGAGAAAAGGAAGATTGCAATATTTTAAATAAGGTGTTGTATGGAACGTGATGTTCAGTTGTTGTTTTTTTTAAATCAATTTCACCTTCCAGGTGATCATGACTTGTGCTGGCTTCAATTTCGGGTCACTAGAAGTAGATCCGTCTCCCGTATCGAGATCAATGATGTTTAAGCTAAGTTTGTTACAGATACGGTATGGAAGATTTTTTTAAAATGATTTTTAAAAGTTGGCAACACTGAGAACTGAGCAACTCGGAATATCTCACCCATACTAAAAAAAATATTTTTAATCTAGGGTTTAATTTATATTGAATTTCTTCTTAATTACTTATATAAAAGTAATTCTTGCTTGAAGAGACATTAGCAATATTACAAATTGCTGCCTTGAAAAAAAAAAATTTAAAAAAAAAAGCGAATGCTCATGTTTTTTCCTTTAAAAAATAGACGTTTAAAAACAATATTTTTTTGCTTTTTTGTTTTACTTTTTACAACACAATGTATTACTCCATAATCTAATGTCTAAATCTTGTTTATAGAACAGTAGTAGTAATGGACAAGGATCCTTTTTACACCACACTCTGCAGCTCTGTAACTCTACAATCTAAAAAAGAAGGCTTCTTCAAGGATTATGTATGTCATGTAATGGATAATGTTGCTCCAGAGACGTTGAAAAAATTCGGTAGACTACGTTCAGACGAGAAACGCGTGAAGTTCTGTCTTGGACTGCATGGTGTCCATGATTTGGAACCAAAGTCCTTTTTTCAACCAAAATCAGCTGAAATTGCCAAGAAAAGGCGAGAGGAAGGCAATAAGGCCATGCAGTACGGAAAAAACAAACAGGCTCTTCTTCTTTACTGCCAAAGTGTTATTCGAGCTCCGCAACAAGGTAAGGTAATACGCTATATATATATATATAAAACAATTCTTAGGGCTCATTTTGAAGAAAGCTTGCATTAATTACTTTGCTTGCGATTTAAGTGAATAGCCAATTTAAACACGTGGAAATAAAACTACACTACGAAACACCACGTGTTTCAATTGGCTATTCACCCAAATCGCAAGCAACGCAAGCTTTCATGAAAATGAGCCCTTACAATCAAGAAAATAGTTATCCATGCTTCGAGTAAAGATTTTCATGCAAATAAGAACGCAGATATCTAATTTGTAATTGTATCTTTACCCGACGCACAGATAAAAATAATTTGTTCGTTTTTTATGTAGCCTGTATGATACGACATTTGTGTTTAAATTAATATCTTTCTCAGCGTTCATAGCAAACGAGGTGTAGTAAAAAAGGGCCATTGTGACACAGCGCTTGATAAATCTGACAATTTCAACTTGTGCAATATTCCAGTCATTTGTATTCGAAGGTTATTTTTAACCCTTTTTGGTCATTGGTATACATAGATTAAAACCTACATGGATTTGTCATGTATGTGTTCAATAATAATTTAAAGAAAATTAAACCTGCGTGTTGCAAATGTTTTGTATTTTTCCCCTTACTAAAGACCCAGCGCGTGTTTAAATAATCGGTCCCTCGTTCATTGCTAGAATAGGATGTAACGTCAAAATTTAAAAGGCAGAGCTACATACTACTGCCTATATGTGCATGTAGGTGGAGAAATTGCGTCATTGGTACACTTGAGTGTTGGTAATGAATAATTTGAAGTGTTTTCACAGTTCTAATGAACAACTGTTTTGTTTTATCTTGTTTCAAAGTTCTTACCTCAATCAATGCCCACCCGCGTTTGCCCTGTAAACAAGTAAACGTCTTTATTTGACCGTGAATGAATGCCAGATGAAAACTATACACACAAAATGAGTTGTAGTAACGAGTTTTCAACAGCTCCTCGTGTAGCATGTTTTCGCTTCTCCGTCCTTGAACTGATAACTTTTTCAGGACAGAAATTCAATTAATATCTTTTTATTGATCCATTGCTTGGATTGAAGTTAAAAATTTCAATGTATTACCTATAACGTACGGTATGTTTTAAAATTAGTGCAATAATTGGACTATTCGTGGTCCGAAAACTCCCAAAAAGAAAAATAAAAATAAAGATATTTCATGAAAATCTCCCATGTGGTATTTTCTATATCACAGCCGCATGCAAGTGGTGTCATTCAAAAATCTGCTCTATTACGAACAAAATGAATCGTATGTCTACGAAAGTACACATGGATGTTCAAAAGAGAACGCTGATTGACTGGAACATTACTCATTTGTCCTTGGGGGTGACTAGTACCAATAATAATAATAATAAAGTTAGCACTAAACGAACAGGAAATTAAGATGTATTTCAAAGCGATGTAATCGGCTTGATCTATGTGAAGTTGAATTGAAGCAAGTGATCTGAACTAAGGAAAAATCAGCAGCAAATTCTGTATTATACATTCTTCATGTACCGGAAAGAAGTTAATTTGAAATATGTCTTAGGCTCATGTCATGGATGTAAATACGGTAGACGGATTGACTGGCCCAATACAATTGAGCTGGGTCAACTTGACGCCGGTTTTCGATTAATCTTGCCTGGTGAATTGGGATTTACTTGCGTCTTATTGGTTGGCCTATGCCTGGGTGTGTGGAAGTAAAGAATGGAGGAAGATCTAGCTAAGGAAGAGAGGAAGATTGGAATATTTAAAATATAGTATTGTACGGAACGTGATGTTTAGTTGTTTTTTAATCAATTACACCTGCCAGGTATTCATGGCTTGTGCTGGCTTCAATTTCGGGTCGCTAGAAGTAGATCCGTCTCCCGTATCGAGATCTATGGTGTGACACGACAGCATTTATGCTACAATGAATCTTAGCGATAGCAGTGCCAGCTTAAAAATAAAAAATGTTATGGATTTATTCTTGCTTTCACATTCTGGTACTACTGCTATCGCTAAGATTCGTCGTAGCATAAATGCTGTCGTGTCATACGGGCCTTATTTGAATATAAAAGAATAATTTTACTGTTGTATATCAATCCGATTGTTGGGAAATCAACTGGATATATTTCATATATTAGATACATTTCTTTTAGGTTGTGCTGTTCGGAGAAAAGAAGTTTCTCATTTGATCGCCATTTCAGCGGTAATTGGAAATTAATTTTAACTGATTAAACAGTAAAATTTTCAAGTTACAATTGAACCTACACTGATATTTCTTCTTTATACGTTTTATTTTTTTCAGGTGTTGACAATAGTATCGATGAAGGTAAAAGTTTATCATATGCTTTGGCAAATCGTTCTGCTGCTTTGTTTAGTGTGCAAGATTACACCGAGTGCATCCAGGATATTCAACTGGCCATGAAGGAAGGATATCCGAATGATCTTCGGTACAAGCTGTATGAACGAATGGGCCAATGTTACAAACAACTTGGACAACCAGCAAAAGCCAAAGTTTCATTTCAGGTGGCAGCCAAGATGATTGAACAATCTTCACTTTCCGAAAAGAAAAAAGATGAATGGTCGTTAAATCTTCAGAACGAAATTTCCAGATGTGATGTTTTATCTGTTACCACTGAACAGCAGAAAGGTACGTAATATAATAGGAGACGAGTTCATACCTTCTCATCTTCTCACTAACTAAGATAAAGACATTCTCTTCAATCCAACTCATCGTAGCTAACGACGTTGTTTATATCAAGGTTGATATAAAAAGTGTAACTATCCTGGTAGTTCATTCTTAAGGTCAAATTACCCAGATCTT
>JAGDQP010062110.1:409-11928 GCA_022664845.1 Lepisma saccharinum
GAGATATCATTATTCAAAAATAATACATGCTTCTTTTCGTATATTTTACGCGTACTTCAATACACACTGCCCACCAGCTTCTAGGAAACCAGAAGTATTATCTCATGTTCGCGCAAACGCATACGTTCCACTTCCCCAGAAAATCTATATAATCCAGTTCAGAAGAATGAATAACCTAGCTGTAGATCCAGTGGAGATAAGACGAATTTCAAAATGTATCTACATGGAAATATCTGACAAAAATTACGTTCGTGAAAACTCGAAGGTATTGGAAATTTTATAGTACGTAAATAATTTAAGGTTTATAAAATAATACATTTTCTGTGGTAAATGTAATTTAATTTAATTTTATGGGATAGGTCACACTCTGTGTCCTTGAATGTGATGTAAATTATCTGAGAAAAACATGTAAGTATTGTCTATCATCAAACGCACATTATTGTAAGTGAGAAATATAGAGCCATGCATTTTAAACTCCATAGTATTGTCAAGTATTTTAAATTAACCGAACTGTTTTCAAGGTTAATTCTTTTGTCGACGATTTTCATATTTCTTATTTCAATTGATGCACGTTGTTAAGATGCCCATTAATCAATGGGTAGACTTTTTGTTCATGTATGTGTAAATTGTGAAAGGTATCTCGCTTGTGATTCACTTCACACGTTCTAGAAAGTGAGTATACATGGCACCTAGGAGATTACTATTTTACACGTAAGAGTTGAAGATTCAATAATTCTATTATTTAATAATTCAGTAATTCTATTATAGCGAGACATTTATACTTATTTCATGTGAACTCATTTAGTTTGACAATATGGGTGGTTTAAAAGAGATCAGCCAGGCAGCCACAAACCCTACCTCCTTCAGTGGCATAAGTCATTAGCAAATCAATAACACCAAACACAAAGTGTAGCATAATTCTACAGACAAACTTTGCAAGTGTATTTCTGACTAAAGATGAAAACACGTTATCCTTAAGAACTGGAGAATTATGCCTAGTTTTTTTAGATACAGGAGTTCCAAGTTGGAGTTGTTTTGAAGTAAGTGCTCGCACTGGCGGGGGCAGATGTGTAACAGAGTCCAAAATCGGTTTGTTACTATAGTAAAGAAATGTAATGTTTCTCGAAAAGTCGTAAACAACACATCGAAGTAAACTTTAGGTAGAAGTAGATTGAATTCATTGAGTGACAGTGTTGGCAGTGTTGACAGCTTATTTTAAATAACACCAAAACGGTTTATTGGATTGTTGGTGTTCCCTAATGATGATGAACATCATATCAAAAGCACAGAATGCAATGTAAACAACTAGAAAGGTGAAATATTGTAAATTGAGATTTGTTAACATTCAATCTCGTATAATATTTAGAGTTGCAACACTGTAGTCTGAGTTTCAGGTAGAGTAGAAAACACCAAATATCCAAGAACCCCACGTAGTGTCATTTGAAAAATGAAACTTTATTTCAGGTTAGTCACACTGACAACCCAATGGCATCACGTTTCAACATCAGTATCTACCCTATTGATACAAAGAAGCTCCCAAAAACTGTACTTTGATGCACCGTTTATGATTAGTCCAGAAATACTAGTTTTATTTATCATTATAAAATACTTTTTCGTCAATTAGGAGATCCAAGTTGGATCCCCTGTATCTTAAAAACGAAACACAAATGATACAATAAACCGTTTTTGTTGTTATGGTACGAGGAATTCACTTGCGAAATTTGTCTGTCAAATTCTGTTACACACTGTATACGTATCATACCAGTTAGATGGTGGACCTGGATTAGGATTTTTTTTCTTGATATGTTTTATAAAGTTAACTCCATTAAATACATTTAAATATATCCAATAATTTATTTTACGTTGTGGTTGATAATCACCAAAGGTTGGATATGAGTGGTCGAGCATTGGTATAACGAATTATTTGTTATGACAATATACTAGGAAATGACAATTAAAGTAGCAAAAACAAGGAATGTAAATTTAACACGGAAAGAAATACAGCAATGCAATACCAGTGATTGGTGTCGTGTACACTAACTGATTACTGGAACACCAGTAAAGACCAAAACTCATACGTTGATCACATTAAAATAGTTAAGACTTTCAAGCAGTGACTACTTTTATGATGCTAAATCAAGAAATGCATTAGGATAAATATTTCTTTACAATAAAATATTGAATACAAGAATTATTATTTGAACTATAAGATGGCACTTAACTCTTTTACCACCCCGCAGCCACTAAGGTAACTAAACAATAGTCTTTTGTTCAATGTATGTTTTCTAACAGAAAACTACGTTGTTGATGATTTGTAAAGATTGAAATAAAAGCACAGAAGCTGGTCTAGAAATGCATGTGGTTTTGTGAAGTACAAGTCTTGTTATAAGACAACATGCATGAGAATGGCCCACCACTAGAGAGTGTCTGGTGAATATCTATGTGCAGAAACAATCCATATATAAATACAGGCTTAATATTTCAGGGACATGAACTGTTGCATGATATGAATTGCACAAATTTTCATGTATTTGCAGGTTTGCGTACAGTGTAGTTTCGATGTCAACAAGTATGTCTCGAACCCCTGGGGCAGCATAATTAAGTGACTTCCAACGTAAGCATGTTGTTGGATAACACGGAAGAGGATTACCCCAGAAACAATTTTCCCTAACACTGATGATCGCACTGTTCAATGCCAATCAAATAATTGTGCAGTTCACAAGAAAACTGTGATACCACCTTCAGGTCGTTCCGGGCCAACAGCACAATTAAGGGATGCAAAGAGGGTGGTGGAAAGCAATGCACTATGCAAGGATGCAGGTATGGCAGAACACCTTCGGTGAGTCCTACCAAAACCGCCTTTGTATCTTCGGCAACTATTTAGGTTATCAAGGAAGAGCTACCAGGCGCAAAACACTTCGCATCTCAGCCAATATTACAAAACAGAAACAGTGGGTAAGGTAGATGGCGGAACACCTTTTTAGTTTTTTGTTATAGTTTCATTTTACATGAGTCTGCCATTGCTCACTTTCTAAGTAGCAATTGTGTAAGGGTTCGGAGAAAACGTTGCTAACAGTTCAGCATGAACCGACTTCAACCAACTGCCAAGCATGTTGGAATTTCCGTTATGGTGTTTGTTGTTCTTTTGGGTACAGAATTATCCGAGTTTGTGGAGGTAAGGCAATAGAAGGGTCATGTTCCAATATCATTAGATGGGTATGCTAGTCAGAGTATCCGCTCTTTTTATGCAAGATGGTGCTACGTAACACACTACGAAAACGACTCTGGGACAATAAGACATCGAAATGCTTCCATGTTCCAATCAGTACATGAACCGCATTGAACACATCTGGGCTATGCTTGATCGCTCAGAACAAGACGTTCCCGAAAAACCTGCCTCCTGTGGAGAGCTTTTAGTGCGCACGTGACTGTCTGCGCGCGAGCACCGACAAGGTCAGGTCAAGGTAGCAGAACTCATTGATTGTTTCCATGTCAGATTGAAAATGTTCTACTATGCATGAAATCGTACCCATCTACTGAAGAAAGTTAATTAGAATTAGTGGCTAATCGCTACTAAATTAGCAAAAATATGCCAAAATTGATAAGAGAACTTTGTTTATAGTTAATAAAAATTACAGAAGAAAGGAAAAATGAGGTTGACCAACTAAAGCTACATGATAAAATTAAATAGTATTAGAAACACTTTAGCTCACTGAAACATTTACACCAAAACATCTGTTAAAAATAAGCTACCAAACCAAAGCTTCAGGGAAAGCAATCTTCATTAAACAACTGCTCGATTTGTTCTGTTCGGTCACACTTGTCGGCAACACGCTCTTCTCATGTCTACCTAGAAACAGTAAATAGAGATATGAAATTCAATTTTTTGTATATGCGTATCTTAAAACATAGTTAGTAGTTTGTAAACAACTTATGATACATGAGATGCAATTGCTTTCGCAAAGTGTCCAAGTAATCAGGATGTTACTTGTCAGCGAGAGAGCTAGGGGAGAATTATTAATGCCCAAACATTGTATCGGTAGCTGTTTTTCGGTAGTAGCAACAGTCTGGTATCCAATATGACAATTCGGAATAACTGTTTATGACCCCGGTTTCACGATAGAAATATGCAAAAAGTTTACGTTGACGAACAGATTCCACTTTCTTAACTTCCTGATGACTCACAGAACTTACAATGAGTAATCTTTCAACTCTACTGCACACATGATTTACGCTCATGCACTAAAAGTAGTCTTTTATTCCTTTCTTCCTAATATCACGATAATAGAAACCCATATCTGTATATTCTCTTACAATGAAATATTGGCTATGAATAGAATGTTTAAACTATTTAAACAAAACATTTCAAGTTACAACAATACTCCACAAACAATAGAATTAGCTGAGATATGAAATATCAAAATGCACTAATAACATACTATCAATGACGTATTATTCAAGTTTCTGGTACGTTACCTCACCTAATTTCCTTTTATTACCTACGTGCACGTTTACACATCTATTCCGCTCTTTCAGTTATGATCCTTACGTTGTTACGCACGTACTTTATTTTATTATATTTTTACAAGCAATTATTTTCTTAGATCTCGACAAGTCGTTTTATGTCACACCATCGGTGTGACGATCATCAGATTTACGTAGTCGGAAGATAAGCTAGACTACCTAACCAAATTCCTATTTCTTAATTTTAAGTGAAGCCTACAAGGGTCAATCTTATGCTGCACTGCAGCGTTGTGCCGGAACGTTTTCATATATGATTCCATAAACTTGGCTCCGGTTATATTCTGCCGAGAACGTTTCAATTGTACGCAAAAACAAAAGATTTGGTACCTTCGTAACAGAAAATACTCTTTTCGAGGTGGGGGATGTCACTTTCCATCCATAGACTTATAATTGTACAGAAATGCGATTCCGTATAACAGAGCTAACTCAAGTGTGACTTGTATTAGCTCTATTTATACACTCACATACACGTCTATTATACTGTATGTTCTAATACAGTATGATGTGATAATCATATGATGTCAACTTCTATGTTGTTATGTAAATACTTTTTCTTTACTACAACTTCTGCATTATAAGATACAGTATTTACAACTTTCGAATTCGTAAGCGAACTACAATCTTTGCTATACTTTTATTTCTACAACTAACATGCAGGCCTATTGCGCCTTAACTTTGGCATATAAATCTTTCCACTTGAATAATGTTACTGAGCAGGACCTAACGTGTCACCGTGGCATTGTTGATTACTTCAACGTACAAAACAATCGTTACTGAGCGAATACTTCCTTTGTACTCAACGTTTGCCCTTTATCCTAACTTTCTGTTCATTTGTACATATTACAATTATACGAATGTCATCTATTGACAAAAATTATCCTACTATTTCTTTTAAGGAATCCTTATGGTCAATATATTGTATTACTATTACAATAATTAAACTGGTCGGTTATACTTCTCTGTAAGTGGATCTTCTCAAATACATATGGACCACCATTCGCATCAATTACAAGTGCCCATCACTATAACTATCAAACGAAGTGTCAAAGTCTGTACCGTAGCGTGTAGCTTTTGCGCACAACATTAATTGTAACGGCAAAATATTGCACTTAATTTACTTTATCTTCCTCACAGCACGAGTATCATCATAAAAACATGCACAGCTGTTGCAATAAAGGGTATGAAATCTCGTCGACAAAGTGATAATAAAAGCACTTCGAATCCTTAATATAAATACCTACTTGATACTCTGTAGTTCAATTCCCACGTAGTATAGATTCCATTTGTTTGTTAACCGGTTCAAAAACTAGCATACTTGACATCTAGTTTCCTTGATCACAATATTACTATTTTGACAAGGTTCGACAATTTTATTCCAAGTATATATCACTGATATACATTTCTGTATCATAAATATACTGTTTTAGACATACTACGATCGTTTTTCGTCTACTGATTTAACTTTTGAACCAACCATCCCTTTTGGAGGTTCAGTGTCTTCCGTCAAACGGCACTGTTCTATCATTTGTTTTCCGTACGGCCAGATCCAACACAGTCATCTCGCAATAATGGTGAACTAAAGTCTTGACGCCACATCCGGTTGATTTCCATAGCAATGGCGAAGGCCAAGTCTAAACAAACAGTAAGTTCGATGTCAGAAATGTAGAAAATCAGTTGTGGAAGCAATGGTTTTTAATATTTTTCGAATTATTGGTTATTTCGGTGACGAGCGGAAACTGATTGAAAGAGTAGAAAATGCTGTGGAGTCCAAACATGTACTTTTGCTTACATATGACCGAGATTTGATGCACATACGAGGGAAGTGCAAGAAATGACATATGAACAGTAAATATAATAAGTTGAGGTGAGTAGCTAATTTTATTCCGGTAATTTATGTTCTTATGAAACACATACAAAGATACTATTGGGTTCTTCTTGAAATCTTGATTTATGCTATACCTTGTATACTTTACCTACAATATCAATTTGCGGAGCTGTACATACGGTACAAGGGTTTCCTTGTAGCACTCGTGTTTATCTTCTTGAGTGTATATCCTTAACTGCAACCGAATTAGCAACTTCAGTTTCAGCTTCTTAGATATAATTATAACCTTTCTTAAATCAAGAACTCAGCAATCAACGATGAATTATCCTCATAATCATATCAACGTATTCAAAATTGCGTTCAATGGCATTGCGTGAAATTTGCTTAATTACGTAATTGGCTCCTTCCATTTCCCTTTAAGTTTCAGTCCTTTGGAAATAGAAAAAAACAACACGTGTCTCTTTCATTGTAATAATGACAATCTGGTACAAAGCACAAAACCATAACGAGTTGTTGAATATCGAACACTGCAAAACCTACTGCTAAATACCAGTTTGTTTAAACTGTAACATGGCGGGTTACCATGGCGACATACCGGATCTGACGTAAGACTTTAGTTCCCCATAGTCTGCAGGGAGCGAGTTTAACTGAAAATGACATCATCACATAGGTAATTCAAAATGTCCATATGGCTAATCTTTCATAACATAACCGTATCAATAATATTCGAGTACTAGGCTTAAAGACACTCCCCCCTCTGAAGACAACGGCTAACAAGGAAGGGTCACGATGTGTTGTTGCTGAGATCCTAATCAAACTTAGTGCATCTGATAAAGGATGGGGAGATATGGAGAATACCAAGATTTAATGTGCGATGGACAAGGGAGCTCGAGCAGGGGGGGGGGGTAACCGAAATTCACAGATGTTAAATATAGGATATATCCACAGTATTGGTGATTGCTGGCATCGAAACAAGTAAAAAAGGTCCTTTGAACATGAGTGAAATTTCGTTTAGTTTTGGAGATACAGCGTTTCCTACTTTGAGTCCAAAATCAACGCCTAGTAATGGGAGGAAATGAATAATTCTCAATAAGTCAGAAACTACTCATTGAATGAAAATTCCGTTTCTGGAAATTTGTTTGTAGCAATATTGTGGACATCAGGATTGAAAACATAATATCACCGGCTTTTCAGTGTTGACAACTAGGTATAAAGTTCAAAATTTTCATATAGCAGTACGTCATGTTATTGGATATTTTACATCGTCTAGTGATGATAAACAACATACTTAAAGCACACACCACTGTGTTGCAAACTACGGATAAGACAGAGAGGTTTGCGCGATCTTATACAAACTACAGGTCAGTCCATCTGAAATCGTCCAGCTTGGTTAATCGACCTCTTGCAAATAATAATAATACTTATTTTCTTTATATTAGAATAGCTCAAAACGGGTATTCTTTTATTTCTATTCCAATCTATTAATTAATAGCCGCCATTTTTGCAGTAGTTTGCAAAAAGTGAAATATCTCCGTACTAGTTTATCATAGAACATTCAAACAGAAACCATGTTTTTCCCTTCAAATCTGCTTGATAATTTTAGTTCTCTGCATGATAAACCTAAGACGCAACTGAAGTGATCAAAATAATATCCAAATTTGTCACAGGAGAATAAATTCCTGTTTCAGGAGGCTTTTCGTACGGAGCGGGTTGAATATCAGCGTTGATCTTTTGTGCACCATTACACATCAAATTATATTATATAAGGAGAACATAACGTTAGAAATGTCAACTTTGATATTTCAGTTTGAACGGGTTATTCATTTATAACTTGGGAATATAATACTCGTACGCGCTTAGGTAAACATATTATCAAAGCACGCAGGAACATTATTAATCCTCAATTTGCACATTTTTAACTCCGTCGAGATTCAAATATCATAGTTGACATTACTACCATATGTTCTCCTTATCTAATAGAATTTTATGTGTAATAGTGTACAAAAGATCAACGCTGATATTTAATCCGCTCCGTACGAAAAAGTCCCCTAAAACAGGAATTTATTTTGTTTAGACAATCACATTTGGATACCATTTTGACCACTTTAGTTACGTCTTAGGCTTATCATGCAGAGAACGAAAATTATCGAGCAGATTTGTAGGAGAAAACATGGTTTCTGTTTGAATGTCCTATGATAAACTCGTACGGAGATATTACTTCCTTTTGTAAACAAATGCAAAACTGGCGGTCATTAATCAATAGATTAGAATAGAAATAAAAGAATACTCGTTTTGAGCTATTCTAATATAAAGAATATAAGTATTATTATTACTTGCAAGAGGTCGATTAACCAAGCCGGATGATTTAAGATAGATTGACTTATAGTTTGTATAAGATCGTGCAAACTCTCTGTCTTATCTGTAGTTTGCAACACTGTGGTATGTGCTTTAAGTATGTTGTTTATCATCACTAGACGATGTAAAATATCCAATAACATGACGTACTGCTATATGAAAATTTTGAACTTTATACCTAGTTGTCAACACTGAAAAGCCGGTGATATTATGTTTTCAATCCTGATGTCCACAATATTGCTACAAACAAATTTCCAGAAACGGAATTTTCATTCAATGAGTAGTTTCTGACTTATTGAGAATTATTCATTTCCTCCCATTACTAGGCGTTGATTTTGGACTCAAAGTAGGAAACGCTGTATCTCCAAAACTAAACGAAATTTCACCCATGTTCAAAGGGCCTTTTTTTACTTGTTTCGATGCCAGCAATCACCTCCCGAAAGTTTCATCCTTTATTCTAAAATTTGTGGATATATCCTATATTTATCTTCTATGAATTTCGAGGTTTCGCCTCCCCCCTTGTCCATCGCACATTAAATCTTGGTATTCTCCATATCTCACCATCAGATGGACTATGATTGATTAGGATCTCAGGGACAACTATCGTGGTCTTCCCTTGTAAGTGAGGTACCAGTAAAACACACGAGGTGCCAGGGAATGTCTTCCTTTTCCCTCCTACAAATAACGCCATGTACGTAATGGCACTCCACTAATATAAGATGAATAACAACGCATCATGGAAGATCCAGTCCCGTTGCAAGTATAGGCCATCCAGCTAGTAGCATCCATTGGGTGTTCTTCACATATGTGCACAATTGTGCATCCTTCTATATGTCAGGAACAGTGTTTCCTACACGTTGGTGGTCATTAACTACTTATGATTAAGGGCGTCGTCTTATAACATTGATGTCTGTAATCAGTGGTTTTACAAAAGGTTAGTCCTAAATATTTATTGTTACAACAGAATGATATTATGGAAACTTGTTTGTTGATATGACCTGAGCTCTACTTCACATTGACTGCTGTAGTTTTCTGTTTCTTTGCTACAATCATCTCCAATGTTTAGAGATGACAACGCTTCAACATCGCTCTGGATACAGCGAGCAATAAGACAATTTTTACGAAGGATGCATGACTTTTACTGTGCTGCAATCCCGGTGGACAACATGTGTGCCGAATCTGCAGTGTAGTCAAGTTGAATAGTTTAATTCGCATTTCGACACTTGTTTCCATTACCATGTGTTTTAAAATTACGATAAGAAACTTTACAAATTTAAAAGCGACAATAGGAATATCAAAAGAGATACATATTTTCAGTGGCTCTCTATGTAATGAGTGCAACAAAAGTAGCTAAGAAAATGCTTTATATATAGTTTTGTTATTAATAAAAGGATCTTTAGAAAATTGGCGAAGTAAAAATAGAACTCAGGTTAATTTGTTGATATCCTCAGCTAACTGAAGTAGGAAGAATACTCTAAATCTATCATCTTTCTACCTAGATTTGAAATACGTTGATACGATAGTGTATACGCTCAATTGTATCAGTAAATATTGATAATGAAATGTATAGGGTAAAACGGGGTAATTAGCATCTTTTTTGGGGGGCGGGGGGATCGGTATAAAATTCCAGATAAAAAGCTAATTACGTGGATGTAAATGCAACGTGCAGGTTCTTTGTATACTAACACGAAAAATAATCAAAATATAACAGGTGTTTCAGAGGTGTTTATTACCCAGGCTCTGGGGTAATAAGCACCCAATGATAAATCTTCGGGGTATTAAGCACACACTTGAAACGTGCATGTTTTAACAAGCACAATATCATTAGGATATGACGACAATTGTTTTATAATCCTGTACCAGTACACAGCTTGATATTTAGGATGTTGCATGATACAATAGAACGAAATAAAATACAGACATACATAACAACAAAAAACTTCCCATTTGAAGGCCTTAAAGTGGCACAGTTTCAGGCCACGATAGGGTGTTGGAGAGGATGTTGGAAGGTAGAAGGCCAGCACAATTCCGGTATTTGACTGATATGACTGAGAAAAATCACTGAGAAACCTGCGAGGGTGGGTGGCCACTGGCATTTCATCAATTCCATTCTCTCTGGTATCAATAACAGTCCTACTGGTCTAATTTTCTCCCAATGACTTGTCTGATGCTATACAAAGGGTTGATCGTGGCTTAATATCCCACTGCACATCACATTCCTTTCAAATGGCCAGTGGCACGGAACCCACTTTGAAAACATAAAGAAAATCCATGCTACGCCTATCAGGAGACAATTTTTTGCCTCGTCTGCATTAGTACGTTTCTACGTACACCTAATTTATTGAAATATATTGCATATTCATACTGCAATCACTGTTTAAATAATCAGAGAAGGATGGTGCTTAATAACCCAGATATGGTGGTGCTAATTACCCCAACACATATATATGAGATCTTCTTAAGCTTGTCTCATAGTTACCAAAGTTTAGGTCTTGTGCGGCTCATGAAATTGGAAGGAGTCTTTGCAGTTCACATTGATATAAATTACTCTTATCTCTTTTTAATATTAAGTTTGTCAGCTTACTTCAATTTTTTTACCAAGTTGTACTTTAGCTGAAGAAATTTGATGTGCCCAGTTTTTGTAACAACATACACGCCTTATGCTCTTTTCCTCTCCAAACAGGCAATACGTTTCTTCTACACTTTATGCTTTATTGGAAATAACTATGAATCTTGACATGCACCTTCAATTGTTTCAGCAGGCTAAGAAAGAAGAATTCTGGTGATTATTACCCGGTTTTCTCCTACAGGAAGT
>JAGDQP010062112.1:163-11928 GCA_022664845.1 Lepisma saccharinum
CTCCATCTTAGTATAGATGCTATCATGTAAGGTAGAGCTATCGTTTTAGACAGAAATCGGTCATCTGTTAGCACACTATGGAGGCTCTGGAGAAGTTTCAGTTTACCTATTTTCTGTATTAAACTATGGCTTTATCCTTTATCATAACATCTGTATTCAAAACATAATATAACAATAAGTGAATTTGCCGGTCACCGGGAAAAAGACGTTCTTTTCAATTGAAAGTGAATGGTAGAAGTTACTGCCATAGCACATGCCCCTCTTTTGAATATTTAAAAAAAATATGTTTTGCTCTGGACGTTAACGACACATCGGTGGAAAGAATGGATGTGATTTTAGGACTTCTCGTTGTTTGTTTAGTAAAATTAATGGATGGCCCCAACCATCCAATTTTTAGCCCAACCTTCCATGTTTTAGATGCGACAGACTAGTTTTTGCAGATTGAATTTTTTTTTCAATCGCAAGAACGAAAAAGTGGAGAAGTCCTGTTTCCGAAATAACTGATTCAGTAACGAACGGCCATTCAAGATTCTCCATAATCTCCTACACGGTTTCTTTGACCATTTTGTTGTTAAGTATGCTACATTACTGTCTTATTATTTTGGTTCTTTTGTTGAGTATAGGTAATTGGACATAATTATTGTACTTCTTTCCTTGTTAGTCTTTTCTTAGTTGTTAGTTATTTTTACTCATTGGCTTTTCCTAGTTAGTTATTAGTAATGCTGTAGTTTAATTTTAATTTTAAGGGAATAATAGACATAAAGTTTAACTTCAACCCTACACTTTATTTATGAATTCCCAATGAGTTACTTTAATTTTGAATAAGAAAGTACGATTCTCAGATCGGTATTTATTTAAAAAAATAATAATAAGTAACCATTTTCAGTAAGATTCAAGGGAAACAAATTGTTATTTAGAGGAACACTAACGTAAAGAAGTACTAATATGAACAATATAATTTTAACGTAAAGAAGTACTAACGAAAAATGGAAAACATTTCTATTATGTGATTGTTTTTTTTTTAAGCTCTGACGCTACGTAGTTCGTTGACTGCTGTGTTTTATAATCATACTATACGATTTTTTATCTTTTTTTTAACATTACAACATATCTTTATAACATACCTAAATATTAATATGATTAATGTATATCTCTTTTATGGCAAATCCATCGTACTATTAATAGTTCCCATTCAAATTATTTTATATCAAGGTAGTTGACTTGTGTCACATAATAGGTATGTTTTTTTTTCATAAGCGACTTGTACTTAATGTATGTAATATTCTTTTATATGACTTTTTTTTAGAATGATCTATTGTACTGACGGAATTTGTGTATATCGCGTAAAAGAAAAGTGTACTGCACTCAATCTGTAAAAGTTATATTTCTTCTATTATGATTATTGATGTTGATGAAGGCCTTCCTAACCAGTTCTGAGCATGTAATATATGTGACAAAGTGCTGTATTTTTGCTACAAACTGTTCATAGCATTATAGGCCTAATAAATTACTATTATTAAGCTTATGAACGAAATTGATTCTGGTAGTGATGTACTTTGTGCATCAAGCATTATCAGGATATGTGTAGTAATTATTTTCCTAATGACAAAGATTATTCAAATGTAACAGTAAATGCGATTGTAAAATAAATTCACCATAAACAAAGGAACTTCTATGGATATATTCAAACTACCAGTAAACGTTTACGAAGAACGATGTTTCATTCAAATTAAATATATTTTTCAGGAGTCCAAATAAGGAAAGTGAAAATGCGGAGAAAGGTCGAATCTCTCAACTGAACAGCATTCCATTGGCAACGAAAAGTGAATAAGCAAGTGGATAGTTAGGTTTCAAAGCTATGGACAAAGAGAAAATTCCTGGTAAGTGGGTGTGGTTAGTGCAAACAAAATGCAAGCGATCCTTATGTAAGGTTAGTGTAAAACAACAGTCCCTAACGTTAGATGGCAGCAGCACGAATGTCTCTAATATATTTTTTTATCGTAGTACGAGGTTACAACACTGCTGCTACAAACTTAAGCTTAGAGAGTTCAAACTTTCCGAGAAGAAAGTTCATAACTATTTTAAGAGTTCAATTTGTGCCGATTTTCTATTTTCTTTTTCTTGTGTTCATTGTTGAAATGGCTAGATTGTTGTTGTGAATATCTAAACCTATAACACTGAAGCTCTTTCAACAATGAACAAAATAATCGGCACGGTTTGAACTTTTGAAATAGTTTTGAACTTTCTTCTCTGACAGTTTGAAGGCTCTATAGCAGTGACTGTTTTGTGATTATTTGGTAACAACGTGCTGGTCGAGACTGGCAACAGTGCCCAGGCTGAATGGGGAAACGGCGGTAAGAAGGTGGAGATGTGCCAGAAGCTCCTGACAAAAAAAGTTATTAGTGTCGACGTAGTATCACAAGTGATTATATGATATTAACGATAATAAGTGAACTTCTAAGCGTTATGCAGAATTATGGACGATACATCCATTAGTGGACACATGAGGTAAGGTAGAAATAAGGCAGTGAAAAGTATACCCAGAAAATTCTACGCACAAGCAATGGCAGGAATGGGAATTCTGTAGTGTTTCAGTGATGCTTCAAATAAAAAGATTGTGTGCGTAATAGTCGCCTTAACAATCCTTTTGTCCCTTATAAATGTTATATTCTAACCTCCATCGCTGAGTCACTCTATGTGAATGAGAACCAAGGAAGCCTATATTCGAGATACGTGTAATACAGTTATAGCTCTAGATTTAAATTTGTAGGAACAACATTGCAATTTCGTAAAAATACATCTAAGAAGTACCGAGGAAATGCTGCCATTTTAGAAATCGTTGGTTTTCACTAACCTTAAACGAGCACAAACAAGTTTTTATTGTATCAACTTGGACGACAAGTTTATTGTATAAACTTAGGTGGTTCTTAAGGTGAGTTAGCCACATGATTTCCATACGAATTCTTGTTTCTAATTAGAACAATTCATCTAACTTAGCTAATTGCATGATGCTGTTAGTTGCTGTTACCTAAATGCATGACGCATTTGCTATATTTCCCAAGACGCAGCACAGTAACACATTCTTATTGCTGGTCTAAGCTGTGAACTTGGACCCAAATTGGGTAACCTGCGGGGTTTACAGGATAAACAGCAAAGTGACAATATTGTTTTTTTTTTAATCATATGCTGAACAAAACAGGTTTGTGCAGCAATAAAATTCAATGCAATGTCATAATATTACAAAATGAAAATACTACATTTCAGTAAAGTATATTCAGCAAGATACACGTTTCATGTAGATTTTTTTTACGTTTCTGCTAAGATTGCTTTTCCTCTTTGTTTTCCTGACTGTGAAACCAATTCACCAGAGGTCGCTGTATACAGTTTTGTTCAGGAAAATCCCGAGAATTCTTTACTACAATTGCTCACCGACCACGATTATGATTAATGTAAAGCAACGATCTGCAACAAAAGATGGCAGAACTACCTTCGTATATGTCTAATGTATTTTTATCGTTGCACGAAATTTCAATGCTATTCCTACAAATTCAAGCCTAGAGAGTTCAAAACTTTCAGGGAAGAAAGTTCACAACCATTTCAAGAGTTCGATCAATGCCAAATTTTAACTTTCTTTTTTGTTTATTGTTGAAAGAGCTTTTTGTAATATGTTTTGATATTCACAACAATAATTAACCGATTTCAACAATGAATAAAACCGAAAATAAAAGTTCGGCATTGATCGAACTCTTGAAATGGTTATGAACTTTCTTGCCTGAAAGTTAGAAAGAACTCTCTAGGCTTGAATTTGTAGGAACAGCATTGAAATTTCGTGTAACGATAAGAATACATTAAACATATACGAAGGTAGTTCTGCCATCTTTTGTTGCAGATCGTTGCTTGACATTAACCTTAATGCTCTTAACTTTAACTTGGAATCTATTATAAGATTTTGTTTCACATGCTGCCATTATTTCTGAAGATGAACATGCGCTTATCAGATTAGTATAGAATTTAGTACACTGCTAACCAATTTAATTTATTTTTTGATGATCTTGTTTGTTCCAGGAATATCGCTGCACTTACGAATGAAGCCCAGATAAAAATACCGGCTGTCGTTACTTCAAAGGCCTTTTCACAGAGACAGTAATTGTCGAATCAAAGTCGATTGAAACAGGAAACATACATACTCAAACGTGCAGTTAAACAAACGAAGACGTAGTTGTATGTAGAAACGAATTCGTTACTTTTTAATGTCAGTTCTGACAAAGTAAAAGAAATACAACCCAATGTAATTGTATAGATCCTAATCTGGACAGTTCGTAGTGATGTTGTTATGAGCATATAAATAACTTTTAATATTTTACAGTATTTTACAATATATTTTTATATTACCATGCTAGAGTCGAATGACAATAATTTTGTTTAAGATTGACGAATGTGATCATTTATATTACTCTTTTCTTAATAGATACTTTTATAGTAAATATTTCAAATGAGTATTTGGTAATTAAAGTCTTTAACAGAACACTTTGAATAATAATAAAAAAACATTATAATTAGCTTGTCAATTTAATTATACTGAAGTTTGCCAAGGACTTGTATTCAAATAATTTAATAAAATTCCTGACATGTTAAAGTGTAGTACTTGAAATTATTGAATAACGTGAAATATTACGTTAGATAATTTAATAAATTTAGATTCAGTGTAAAAAAACAATTTTAAATCGAAACGTATACAATTCTTATGTACAGAAGGAACACGTATTACTGACTTGACAAATATTATGCCGAAATAAGATCCATTAGTGTTTTAAAGTAAATACTTGAACAATCGAGTTTGGAGAAACACACTTTCTTCTTAAGTCAATTCAATCCCAGTGTTCTATCTTAAATGTGTAATGACTAGAAATAATAAAATGTAAATATATGTTTATAATGACATGATCCTAGTGTTATAAACTATAATGTGTTAAATAGTAAGTTCGAAAACAAGTGTTAGTAAACTAATATTAGGATAAAGGAATAGAATATTGACATGCAAAGCTAAACTGTGAAGGAAATTTAAAATACAATGGACCAAAATATCGTAATTAAGGATTTTTTTTTCAAGAGGATAATGGGTAGGGTTTTGATGCCACCATATGTAGTAATTACATAATTTGACCAGGGCTATAGAGGAAATTGTGGGTGGAGTGAAGAATGACAATATCTAGACACGTTTCACACGTATATAACGTACACGTATATAATGTACACAGAAACACACTGAGAAAATATCAGTGCAAGACATACGAAAGTAAATTGTTATTTCGAGTTATAACTTTATTTACATGTGATATAATAGCTGATTTACAATTCCATATGTACATATAGTTTACAATGTGAAAGAATAATTTGTAAAATATTATTGCAATTACAAATTAAATGAAATAACTTAGGACATTCGAGTGGAATTGTTGAATTCGGCAGAACTTCATAGCAGCAGTGAGATCTATCTTCTACCAAAATATTCAAATACAAGTAGAACACTGCAATGTCTTTGAGTACACGTGTACAGTGTTTAGGCTGTGACGTAAGAACCAATTTCCATTTCTGGTTCGAAGACATTATATGAGATAGAAATCGTTTACGCAGGCGATATATTATGAATAAAGGGGACTTTTTTTTCTTATTTCGTTTTTCACATCTTTGACCCTGTGGCAGGGTGCGAAATCGGACCAGCTGCAGGGCAGGGGACGTTTTCTGTATAGATGCATATCCTCTTACTTGCCTACTTAGACCATAACATCGTCAGTAATGCTACCTTACTGCACTGCCATCTATCAGCAATGTTGTAAATTACCTGACGAGACGGGATGGGAGAGAAAAACCAACGAATCAGCTTTCATACATGAGCTAATAACTCATTCCATTGTCGAATTCAAGCCTATGCCCAGCCTTTACTTCGGTAACAGTTTTTGTAACATAAAAGAAATAGTAGAATATTAGTCACTATGAAGATGCCTCCGTAACCTAGTGGTTAGAATGGCAAAGTGTAAATCGGAATTGTTCACGTTCGAATTCCACTGCAGACATTGGAAAATTTACAAACTAATTAATATATCATGATGATTGTAACGGACAAATTAAAACTAAATATATATACTAACTGACAGCAACTATTGTCAATTCTCTATTTTGGTCAACTGAAAAAGGTACTGTTTTGGTTGGGGATTCTGTGGGTGGAGGTTGGTGATATTGCGGTTCCACGTGGGCTAACCCTGGTCAACAGGACGTTGTGTTTTGTGCAACATCCGATCGATGGGCCGACGTGGGCGCCGATTTTGCCGCCAAAGCTCCTACGTTGGCTCACCTACATGTAGGTAGTTATAGGTAAGAGTGAACAGTAAGAAAAGCGGTGTACGTTGAATAACTTTGGCTATTGGAGTGTCCACATCCATAGTATCGACCAATAGTTGATGTTGAAAGATAATACGTTCGTGTATAGACTATGAATGCCTTGGTATGCAACGCAATGCGGTATTGTTCAAATAGCTAGTGAAATACACGAATTAAATGTAAACATGTGTAAATACATGCAAATACCAAAGAAATTAGTACAATTTATACACCCATGAAACTGTTAGTGCGAGGGAAATGTTCCCAAAATCTTCAGTGGTGTGAACTTCTCCTGTTCCCCATGATTTCACACCGTGGTTACTGGTGGCAACTTTGGATGGGCAAATTGCGACATCATCCCTTCGCTCGTGAAAAAACATATTGAATGTTGAATTCAGTTGTTTAAAAACGACAACGATCGTATTTTTAGAAAATACCTTCTTTTAAATCCACTTGGCAGTGAGATTTGGTTGAATAGTGTGTAGTGAGATAGTCGTGGACTATGCATATGGTCAAATCATTACTTAGAAAGTGAAATAATCATTGGATCTTAGTTAACAATAGCCCAAGAAGTATTGCAAACAGAACTTCGTTTCAGAAACATTTTTAAAATATCTTTATGTTTCATAACGATAAGAGTTTCCTGTATAAATAAATAATGCACATTGTAAAGAAGTTAAAACTGAAATTTGTTTATGAATGAATGAAATAGTGTATTTCTAATTTTACAAAACCTTATACCTACAGTAAATAGCAAACAAAACGTACATAAATAAGCAATGTTTCATAGTATAGATAATTTGTTATTTTTTGTCTGTTTTATATTTTTCTAGACATTGAATAATTATAAAATATTTTTGAAAATACAGTTTGTTTTATTTTTAAAGATTCTATATCACCCTATGCACTGAGAAAAAAAAATACTGTTAAAACATTACCAGATGGCTGGACTTACTGTAACTACAAGTTCTACACTGTAAAATATTTGAGAAACGCTGTTTGATATATCTAGTAAAGTTTCAGACATATGTAAGAATTTGTAATGTTCCTGATTTGTCTGAAAGGTGTCGGTCAAAATGACCGAGAAATTTATTTTGTGTGGTTGGAAGTTCTCATTTCCTCCTCCCAGTCTGATTTTCGCACATGCGGAAAAAGAGAAAACGATTTCTTGTCGTAATCGAGTATGCAATTCTTATCAAATGCTTGCTACCGCCATTTTAATTACGTACTTTAATATGGGAAATATTCTCAGTGAATGGGATCTCTTCTTGACAAATAGAAAAAGTTATTAGAACAGGGTGGCGTAATTCGTGGAAGTAATTGTGTTTATGTTTTCGGGGCTCAGGCAAAGTATTTCTGACTTTCTATACTGTTTTCATGTACTGATTTCTTCAGTGGTAGTTTAATCCAGTCATCACAGCTAGTTATCGTTGGAGGAGGTTGTTCCGTTGGCGAACTATGTAGCTGGACTGGTGTTTGACTTGTTGCTGCTTCTATGTGGGTAAGAGGGGTTTTGTTCCCTCAGTGATTTCGTCTGTTAATTTGTTTAGTTAAATATATCATTTTAGATATACATTTCCAAAGATTTTAAAGACAAAACACTGTTCGCATACGTTTCAATGTGTTGCCGCATGGGCCTAATATTGCTGATGTGTAAGATATGATATTTGAATTTGACGTCTTCAAGGCTACAGAAGAGGAACTCTAATCGATTAAGATTTGTAATTATAAAAATACTAGCAGTTGCCCGTGGCTTCGCTCGCCTAGATTTCAGGAATTAGTAACGGTTCTTCTTGATATTGTTCTTCTTCTTCTTATCCTTATTATTCTTAATGCTTACTTTTTACTGTATTTTTCTACTAAATGATGTTCCTTTCGAGACTATAGGTATGTAGATACGGCTGTTAAAATGAGAGAGAAAGATGTTCTAAATATTAATGTTTATATTTTTCACAGTAAGCTACTAAAGGACTTCTTTATAAACTATATTTGTAGTTGTGCCTTGTGGTGCTAGAAGGTATTACCAAACCGTTGGAAGAGCTTACTCTAGTGCACGCGACGTAAAACTGTCTGCGTGATAAGCAATTCTTCCTTAAGTCAATCCATGCTATCTTGAGAGTCTGTCGCTGAGATTAATTTATAGTCATTGTGAAAAAGACTTTTAAGAGAAACTGTAGCCTTTTTAAAAACAAATGGATAATCAGATGGTATGTACAGTATTCGTGGTATGAACACAGGTTCCCCTTGAGCAGAACCAGCTACACCGTAGCCTAGATCACATTCCTGTAGAGAGCCGGTACCGTAGTCTGGAACCGTTGCAAAGTTTGAGTGGGTTGAGATTTCTCAACAACATTACAGGTATTCCCAGTTTTCGGGGAGGCCTGTAGGATTTAATGTATTTAGAAATTCCACGGGATAGTGAATCACATCATCACTCTGAACTGCCGAGTCTACGGACCGGTACTCCATGTCGTCACCGTCAAAAGAATCTAAGAGAAATTTACTGCGACTGACGTATTGTCTTTAGGTGTTAAAATGACACACTGACATAAGCATTCCATGGATTTCTCTTGAAGATGTTGCATATTGGGTTAAATTTTGGATGTAAGATCTCTTACATTGGATACGACCTGGCCTAGATGATGAGGTAAACTTATTTTCCCTCAAAAGTAGGAAACTCTCAATCACCAATTTTGACAAGGATGTCAGAAAATTCTCCTGCCGCCGTGTCACTATTTATGTGGGCTTTCATGTTCTTCTTAAGGCATAATTTGTTGATAAGAAGTCATAAGTATGAACATTTGATGCATGTCTTTACTTCATCAGCACGCATCCCTCTTGAAATTATCGGCAAAGTAAGTCGCAACCCCTTTTCTGCCCTTTGCAAGTCGAGTTTTCAAAAATCCTTCCTTCCTTACGTCATAAAACCTATGTACAGTATAAATTTTATGTTTTTAGCTTAAGCCATTTGGCCTCGGCGTTGATATGTCAGTCAGGACTTGTTTATATATATATTATATAAGCTTATTCTCATTACTAAATAAACTGCTTGAAATCCACCTTTCAACATTGGGCTGTATGTTGTAGTGGATAAATCATTGGGCAACTATGCTAAGGGTTTCGGTTTCGATCTCGCCTGAGGGCATGAACTATTCTCTCTCTCTCTCCTTTTTTTTTAAAAAAAAGAAATAACTTTTTGATTTCGACTTTCGCAAAATACCATTCTTTTGTTCCCTTACCGAACACTCGTGAAATAGGTTAGTTAAAGCCCGATTACACAAATTTCAAGTTTCTAGCTTAAGCCGTTTGACCTGGACGTTGATATGTCAGTCAGTACAGTAATATTTTTTAAAACCTGTTCCCTTCCCTTCCATGACCAATATCAAGAAAGGCGAAACACGTGTCTAATTATTTTGAAAGGAAAGCGTAAATATCACATTTCTTGTTTGTAGACTTAAGGGATTCAGAGATATAAACATTGTACATTAAAATAATTGCAACCCTATTTCAGCCCTTTCGAAGCCGAATTTCCAAAAATCTTTCCTTAGTGGTACCTTACGTCATGAAACCTATGTACTGTATAAATTTTGTTTCCAGCTTACACCGTTTGTCCTCGGCGTTGAAATGTCAATCAGGACTTCTGTTTTTATATAGGATAAACCTTCCTAACTTCGTGATATTAAGGAGTGTGACCGAAAAAGACACATTTACAGGCATGTAGGATGGATATATTTTCTATATTAGGAAGGTCCTACATAAACAAAACTACTATAGTAAAAGAAGCGTAAACAAAAAATATATATAAAAAAACACATAATATACAATATGTGTTAGTTACCCAACTTCGTGAAAACATACTCAATAATCGTCAGTTGCACTACTATTTCACGTTTATGCACAAAGTGGTAACTAGAGTGTTTGTAGAACAAACTTATGTAAGATTAGTTACACAATGAAATCATGAACACAAAATATTTATTTCTTCGAAGGTCACTTGACTGAGAAACGCTTTCTACGATGTGCAGCAACTAACACTCTGTGTGACATCTGCACTACAACAGTTGTCGCTGCAAATCCTTTTCACCACATTCCGATATTGCTGCCATCTCTTGAGCACCGATGTGACTCTATTTATAATGCATACTTTACTCTGTGAAGAATAATGTGTCTCGTATCACGAAATAAGGTATATCATGAAGTTAGGTAGATTTACCCAATATAGATACATTAAGACGAATTCTATTTATACATAAGAAAGATTGGTAAATCAGTGTAACGGAGAGGTTCCATTTACGGTATACTAGCAGGAATAAGGTATCAACTCCCTCCCTGTTTCCATTGATATTCCGAAAGATTAGGTAATAGCCGCATTTACTATTCTAATAGAATTTCCGGGTGATATTTGATCAAAAGGCTCGAGGAATATACGGCGAGATCAGTAGGATAGTGTCTTTAAAATACTCTCAAGGATTCCGCTATAAAGTGTACATGGGAAAAAGTCCTGTTTTCTAAAAACCATTAAAATCAAATCTCGTCTTTTTTGAAAACCGGTGGTTTTCATATTCAATTCATTTCAAATGAACCTAAAATTAATAATGGTCATATTCCTGATTAAACATTCCTACAGAAAAGGAAATTCAGTTGAATTATGAACCCATGAGCAACTTGCCGAAATCGTCGTCGGTCCACCAGCGAACATTGGTGGATAGTCGCTCGGTCTGATATCCGCCAGAAATCAGCGGCTGTCCGCCAATGTCCACCGGTGAACCGATGCCGAATATTCGACACGGCGGCAGAGATACGGCATTAGTCTGATTCCGACGAGGCCCTCCGGCCGCGGTAGGTTGCCGTCGGTCCGGCGTCATTTTGCTCGTGTGGATGCTTTTCCGACGTCAGTTTTCGCGAGACAAGTGATGGGTGACAAGGTCAATGAAGCCGCAGAAGGTAGGAGTAAATTAATAACTTTGGGGAGCTGGAGGAGGATCTAGATCAATGTGTGAGTACAAGCGAGAAGGCGGACAGTGTATTATAGGACATTGAAAATAAAAAAAATCTGTAATTTCTGGTGAAAACGGAGATGATAACAGTGCTAGTGATGGTACTTATTATGAAAATAAGAGTGTTCATTATACAGAAGATTAGTCCAATAACGGGGAAGTAAAAAAGTGGAGAAAAATAAAGAAAATTTAGTGTCGGTGTTCTCGCATTGTGGTGAATTTCAACTGGGAGAAGGAAGCAAGGAAGAAGGTTCAGTTGTTGTTGAGGAAGAGGTTCATTTTGAAATTTCAAACCTTTCGGCTAATACTCGCAAGCGACAAACAGAGGTAAGTGGATCTCTTACGGTTCAAAGTCTTAAAGCGTAAAAAACTGAAAAGCTAGTAGGGAAT
>JAGDQP010062113.1:0-11928 GCA_022664845.1 Lepisma saccharinum
GGTAATTATTACAGTCTGACTAATCGCCTTTTTTGTAAATCGGAACTATTATTGAGGTTTTCCATTCTTTTGGGAGCTCCTCCTTTCTCCATATAGCACTTATCAATTTATGTAGTTCCTTGATTAGTGCCGTTCCTCCTGATTTAATTAATTCGGCTGGAATATTGTCTATTCCTGGTGATTTGAAATTTTTCAATTTCTTAATCAACATTTCGATCTCAATCTCGCTAGGTTCGGAAATCCACGGTTCTGCGGTATGGATTTAAAATCCCTCTGGTTGTTCCCCGTTGTATACATTAAGAAGTTTGTCGAAATAACTTTACCACACATCGACAATTTTAGTCGGATGATGCTGAAGATCTCCACGTTCATTTCTAATCATTCCTCACCTCGGCTGATAGCCTTTTCTTAACAAGTTTACCCCTTTGTATAGATCTCCTATGTTATTTGTCTTGCCGTTTTCCTCTATCTCTTGAATCTTCTGCATCATATATTCTCGCTTTTTGTTTCTAAACCCTCGTGTGGCGTTTCGTTTCGCGTTACTGTAGTTGTTTGTATTTTCTTTTCTTCTATTATTTAGCCATCGTTGCCTGGCTTGTTTTCGTTCCTCTTGAAGCTTAAGGCATTCTTCTGGCCAATCGGCATGCAGGCAATCGATTACTTTTTACCAATCAGCTTTCCGGAAAACGATTATTTTTCTCTTGCTTTCGGCCAATGGAACATTCTAGAAAATAGTCGATATTATTTTGCAAGAAAATGTCTCGCTCGAGACCGATTAATAATCGCAAGGAAGTGAAACGTTTCTTTTCTTAGTTCAGAAATAAAAAGCACATTGAAACAATACTTGCGGTTCCTTAAAACACACTCTTTCCTGAGAGTTTCATCCCATTTCAGTATTCTCTGGGTTGCTGCAAGTAAATATTTTGACATGGCGAGTGGTAGTGTTGCTCACGAGACGAGACTGAGGTCCCCAAAATGTCCAGAAAGTATATCGTATCGAAATCATTATAGTGTATATAATGAGAGTGGTCTCGTCTCGTTTTCCATAGATATTCCTCTGTCTCGTCTCATGGGCAACACTACCGAGCGGCCTCGGCTAAGTTGTTAGAGTGTTGGCTTCTGAGAAGTTGGGAAGTCCTGGCGGGAACGATCCCTGAAGCCTGACTGAGATTTCTCTATGAATTTCTGAGTCACACTTAGCAGATCGTAGGATGGTACCTGCTAACTAGGGCCTGGCTATCTTCTCCCTCATCCTATTCCGACCTGAGCCTGAGATTGCTAAAACGCTATCAATAAATTCCTTCAATAAAATGTTTCGAAATATTCTGGCTCAAAATATCAGTACTGGTAGTGCCAAAAATCGACATCTACAGAGTTGTATGGTATTCTTGATGAGTCATCCAGCAATGATTTGTTTTCTTCTTGATTTTAAAACCCTATTTAACCTGCATACATACTACACGATGGTTAGAATGGCTTGAGGAAAGAGACCATTCACAGTTTTGGAAAAAAAATATTTCATTCTCAGATCTGCTAAAGTGATCGCTTGTCCACAGATAACAAAACACTTTAGGATATAAAGCAAAGTGGCTCAAAAAAGATGATTGAAATATGAGAAAGAATTTGGTGTAGTCTACTACAAAAAAAGTGTTCGAGATGATACTTTTCTCAAAATGGACCTTAATCGACGAGGGATCACTGGCGAAAATACAATGATTAGTCCAACCTACTCACTACCGAATCTAATAAATCCAGAAGAGAAGAAAGATCTATTTATGTTACCCCTACTGGATCCATTATATCATGGATTCTACACATCTTTGGTGTCGTCTCCAAATGTAATATTCCCAGACCCTGACATTATTCAGTCAGAAGAAGAGAAATAATTGATTGAAATGGACTTGTATTATCTAAAAATGTAAAGATTCAAAGTTAGAATAATTTGTTTCCAACTAACGCTGTTCTATTATGTTTCAAAGTTGGTCAAATTGTTAAAAAAAATGTGAAAATAAATGTATTTTTATAATAAAACTGTCACAATAAATGTAGAAAGCTTATCAAATAAAGGAAACTGAAATTAAAGCTAAAAAAAAAGCAAATAAAATGCCATGCTTTGTACGGCATATTATATTCTTAGGGTGACTTATGCCTAAATACAACCCACTGATCACTATAGCGTTACTTTCGCGTGGTTTCGTAAGTTGTCACTGCTAAAACTGCAATATGTTACCGAACCTTAACAGTAGAAGTAATTACTGACTCGTCACCCTTTCTCGCTGCTAAGCATATGGCACGTTAAGTACTAGTGCTTCCCCCCTTGTTTTCTTAAGCTTTATCTCACTTCCTTTTGTTCTTCTTACAGCAAACATCTAGGCTTTTTTTTCTGTGGCCATGAGAGCAGCATTAGCTCTCGAAACGGTAGAAGTGAGAGATAATTTCATCATTTGAAGACTACCATCATCAAGGGTCAAGTCGATCATTAGTAAATGTTGTGATTTTGTACTCCAAACACAGCGTACGGCTTCATGAAACAACGATAGTACGTTAGTATCATTGGTGCTAAGGTATTAGCATAGTTTCACGCAACAAACAGATGCTAAGATTGCTAATACAGAGGAGTTAGTTGTGACCGACTTCACCCCGATGACGGTACTTATCTACGTCGGTAAGTACTTCAAGAGTATTTCAATAACAGCTCCTTAGCCTATACGGGGCGCGAATATCCTCGTCACCTCATCCGTAAATAATCAGAGCGTACCGAGAATCACAGGAAATTCTATCTAGCTACCTGTGAAGCTTCCTGAGCTCCAATCTTCTGACTCAGTACCATACTAACCTTCTGGTAGCCCAAACAATTCTCAAAACAGCACAGCTCATCGTGCCTGTTTCACCTGAAAACAACAGAGTCTTTTGTTCTTACCTTAAAATAGTCTATCGCAGATCAATGGAAACACGATCCTGTCCAGAGCTGGACCCATATAGGTCTCTCTCATGAATCTGGTATATTCAAAGTGTTCCACTGCATAACTTGTCCTGTTTTTTTTAATCCCAGTCTAATTTTCGAACATTTCATCAGTCACAAGACTTTCTCGTTCTGACAGTTGCCCAACCTTATTTACCTCTGCTGTATCCTCTGTCTCGCGTTCTACTTTAGCAAGACTTCTTCTTCATTCGAATTATCGTTATTCCTTCATTTCACACTTACTTCATCTCTCTGTACTCCAAAACACTTCATATCCCCGCTGTACTTTATAACAAATCTTCCGTGTTCGTATCCGGAGAATTCTCAATCCTAAATCCTCTACCACAGTATAAATATAAGAGCATACTCTGTTCCCCCCCCCCCCAAACGGTATTTAACTTTCCTGTGCACTTGCTACTGTTCTTTTGCCTTTCTCATTATTCCCTGATAGCTTTTCCTCTAAATTTTCTTTCTTAAGAAATATCATTAAAATTTCCCATTAAATTTCGTTTACTTACTGTTTTGCATATTGTTTTCTACTCGTACTTCATTTTCTTTTCTTATTTACCAACTGTTTCTCTATCCTTATATCTTCGTAAGAAGTGGTGGAGGATTCAGAATTTTCTTGGTGAGGGAGGGAGACATAACATAGACCAACAAACATTTTCCGCTGAGTGAACATTTAAGCACAGTAAATACGAGCTATTTCAGATTTAAGTCCTACTTAAGCCCAGGAGCTCGCAATTGGCTGTTTACCAACATTGCAAGCAACGCAAGCTTTTTTAAAAAGGAGCATTGAAGTTACAAAATGTCACTGTTTTCAGATAATCCTCTCTCCAATAAATATGTTGATAAACAAGATCTTATATATGATACGTCTACTTTAGACCTTGTTGATAACATTCTCGATCACGCGAGGATTTTCTAATGACCGTGACAACCTTACTTTTTACTCTTACTAAACATTGGTTGATGATTCGCTCTTTGATTAGAACTTCCTAACAACGAAATTTTCATTTTGGTTCAGTGCACGAAAATTTGCAATAACTTTGTACATTTTTTTTTCGTGAGGGCTGCTTTTCAAACACGCTTTTGATGGTTCCGATGTGGATGAATGGTCAATTGAAACCCGTCCGGCATTGTGCAGTAGTTCCATTACGCGTTGTAACACGTGTTTCAATTCGATATTTAAAAACATTGCAGTCAACGCAAGCTTCTTTATAAAGGAGCACTCAAGTTTAAAATATATCGCCGTTTTTGATAACCCTCACGCGAATAAATATGGTACGTCTACTTTAGACCTTGTTATCTACATGCTTTATCACGCCAGGATTTTCTAAAGAGGGTGACAATCCTTGATTTTTACTTCTACCTAACATCGGTTGATGAATATATTTCTTCTTTGCTTTTAAACTTCCTAACGACAGTGAAATATTTCATTTTGGTCATGTGAACGAAAATATGGAAAAAGTTTGCACATTATTATATTTAGGGTTGGTTTTCATACATGCTTGAGATAGTTCTGATGTGGGTGAATAGTCAATTGTAACACGTGCGGAATCGCGTAGTAGTTTCATTACGCGGTGTAACACGTGTTTCAATTGGCTATTTAGTAACAACGGAAGCAACGCAACCTTTTTTTTGAAAAAGAGAACTGAACTTTAAAAAATGTCGCGGTTTTTAGATAATCCCCGCGCGAATAAATATGTTGATGAACAAGATCGAATATATGGAATGTGTATTTTAGACCTTGTTGATGAACATGATTGCTCACTCGAGAATTTTCTAAATACCGCAATAATCCTTGATTTTTAATTCTAAGTGACATTTTTTATGAATATATTTGCTCTTTGCTTCTAAAGTTCCTACCGACAGTGAAATTTTTCATTTTGGTTATGTGAATGAAACTGTGCAATAATTTTGTACACTTTTTTTTTAGTGAGTGCTGATTTTTATACACGCTTGAGATAGTTCCGATGAGGGTGAATAGTCAATTGTAACCATTCTGGAATCGTGCAGTATTTTCGTTACGCGGTGTAACACGTGTTTTAAAACGCTATTTGCCAACATTACACGCAACGCAAACATGTTTATCAGGCAGCGCTGAAGTTTGAGAAGTGTAGCGGTCTTTAGAAAATCTCCGCTCGAAGAAATATAATAATGAATATTGAAACTTATTTAACAACATGCTTGATCGCGCCGGGATTTTCTAAAAAAGTGACAATTCTTGATTTTTACTCTTACTAAACATTGGTTGATGATTTGCTCTTTGTTTTAAACATCATACCTACAACGAAACTTTCATTTTGGCTTAGTGCACGGAAAGGTCCTATAACTGTGTACAGTTTTTTAGTGGGGGCTGCTTTTCAAACACGCTTTCGATGGTTCCGATATGGGTGAATATTGAATTGAAACCCGTTCGGTATCGTGCAGTTGTTATAATTAAGCGGTGTAACACGTGTTTCAATTCGGTATTTAACAACACTGCACGCAACGCAAGATTTTTGAAAATGAAGTTTAAAAAAAAATCGCAGTTTTAGATAATCCTCGCACGAATAAAAATTTTGATGAACAAAATATAATATATAGTATATAAGGTCTGCTTTAGACCTTGTTCATCAACATGCTTGTTCACGCCGGGATTTTGTAAAAACCGTGAAAATCCTTGCTTTTTACTCCTACGTAACATCGGTTGATGAATATATTTTTACTCTTTGCTTTTAAACTTCCTAACAATATTGAAATTTTTCATTTTGATTATGGGCACTAAAATGTGCAATGACACTGTATATTTTTTTAGGGTTAATTTTCATACACGCTTGAGATAGTTATGATGTGGTTGAATAGTCAATTATAACCAGTCCGAAATCGTGCAGTAGTTTCATTTCGCGGTTTAACACGTGTTTCAATTCGATACTTACCAACATTGCAGTCAATCGTGATTTCGTGGAGGCTGATTTTTAAACATGCTTGCAATGGTTCCTATATGGGTGAATCGACAATTGAAAACCGTGCGGAATCGTGGAGTAGTTTCATTACGCGGCGTAACACGTATTTCAATTTGCTATTTACCAACATTGCACGCAACGCAAGTTTTTTTAAATAGAGCAATGAGGTTTAAAAAAATTCGCGGTTTTTAGATAATCCTAGCACGAATAAAAAATTTGATGATCAAGCTGGAATATATGGTGCGTCTACTTTATACCTTGTTGATCAACATGCTTGATCAGGCGACGATTTTCTAGATCATGACAATCCTTGATTTTTACTCCTACGTAACATTAATTGATGAATATATTTGCTCTTTGCTTTTAAACTTAATAACAACATTGAGATTTTTAATTTTGGTTTAGTGCACGAAACGTGCAATAACTTTGTATTTTTTTTTTTTCGTGAGGGCTGCCTTTCAAACTTGCTTGGGAAGTTCCGATGTGGGTGAATAATCAATTGAAACCTGTACGGTATCGTACTGGAGTTTCATTACGCGGTGTAACACGTGTTTCAATTGGCTATTTAGCAATATTGCACGCATCGGAAGTTTTTTTTTGAAAAGGAGCACTGAGGAAAAAAAATGTCGTGTTTTTAGATAATCCTCGGACGAATGAAATTTTTGATGAACAATATAATATATGGTACGTCTACTCTATACCTTGTTGATCAACATGCTTGATCACGCGAGGATTTTCTAACGACCGTGACAATCCTTGATTTGTACTCCTACGTAACATTGGTTGATGAATATATTTGCTCTTTGCTTTTAAACTTCCCAACAATAGTGAAATTTTTTATTTTGTTTTAGTGCACAAAAATGTGCAATTAATTTGTACAATTTTTTCGTGAGGGCTGCTTTTCAAATAGGCTTGCTATGGTTTAGATGTGCGTGAATAGTCAATTAAAACCCGTGCGGTATCGTGAAGTACTTTCATTACGCGGTGTAACACGCGTTTTAATTTGCTATTTAGCAATATTGAAAGCAACGCAATCGTGTTTATAAAAGAGCGCTGAATTTGAAAAAATGTTGCGTTCTTTAGATAATCCTCGCTCGAAGAAATATATTAATGAACAGGGCTAGTTGTTGATGAACATTCTTGATCACGCCAGAGTTTTCTATAGACCGTGACAATCCTTGATTTTTACTCTTACTAAACATTGGTTGATGAATAAATTTGCTCTTTGCTTTTAAACTTACATACAACAGAGGAATTTTTTATTTTGGTTTAGTGCACGAAAAGTGCAATAACTTTGTACATTTTTTTTTTTCGTGAGGGCTGTTTTTCAAACATGCTTGCGAAGTTCCGATGCGGGTGAAGAGTCAATTTAAAACCGTACGGTATCGTGCAGTAGTTTCATGACGCAGTGTAACACAAATTTCAATATTAACTATTTACCAAAATTACATGCAACGCAAGTTTTTTTAAAAGCAGCGCTGAAGTTTGCGCTTGGGTGTTGGTCTAACGTGGTTTCTTGGTGCTTGAGAGGCTGTTGGTCGTATGAACTGTTGCCCAATGCCGCATCGCCTTCAGGGACAATATTGTATTATTTCGCGCTGACGTCACGAATAAGGGAAGGGTTTAACAGACAGCACGCTATCCGCACAGCAGTCCTTTTTTGCTTTACAAACACCGACAATAATTAAAATATAATTCACACCAAACTATACAGAATCTGGATATTTTGTTTGTGTTTCATCTAAAAAGATAAATTTACGATGATATGTTTATGAAACTTAAATAGAACGAAAACTGAAGTTACTACATATAATTTATTCCTGAAAAAATATTTTTATTGCTAATTATAACGGTTAATTCTATATAGTAACAAAGTCTTTTGACAAAACAGAAACAGAATACCAAAGCATCAGACTGGCTTTGTCGGTAGCAAAAATAATCATGAAAATACTCGTCATATGAAAGTAGTTCTAGTGATACTAGTTTAGCATTGTAACCACGTGAGAATCTGCTTCATAAGACAGGCCCTTTGGATTTGATACGTTTAGTCTGTGACGCAATGAGTCCTTCTGAAAATTATTACTAACCACGGTCAATAACAAAGATGATGTGTTTCGTGTGCTGGAGTCATCAAAGAAACAATAAGCAACGTGTCCGGAACAGTATTGTATAATGAGAAATATCTAACCTGACTTTGCCTAAATTATTTCTAAGTAGTGTGTAAGGGTTTATTTTCACGAAAGCTTGCGATTTGGGGCAGTAGTCAAATGAAACACGTGTTTTATTGTAAGTGTAACACATGTTTCATTTGCCTATTCACTTAAATCGTACCCAAAGCAAACAACGCAAGCTTTCATGTAAATCAGCCCTAAAATTCTGGAAATACGTATAACATAAATCTAACCTGACTTTATGTAACCTATTTCCCTGAATTCTGTAAAATGTTGAAAATGAAAAAGGAAGTAAAATAAAATAATTATGTTTATATTCAGCTGAGAAACAGTTTAAACAAAAAAATATGTGTGTATTAAAACAAATTGAGTAAGCCATTTCTGTTTTTCTCACTGAATATGCTAGAAAAAAGTACTGTTTGTTAGACAAGAAATAAAGACTATTGCGGTACAGTGATGGTTCTGGTCTATTAAGAATGCGAAGGTAAAATCACCTCGAAGACACTCATTAATTCACACCCACTCAACATAAAAGCTCCTTCAAGTCAATGTGGTTATAATAAGTAAATCACATGAGGTGACCTCAACACTTATATTCCAAGTAGATCATAGGTATATAAAGAAAGATCACATCACTGAAGACATAAACGCAAAATTACACTTGTGAACAACATTTTCATTATGTGTATGTTGTTATATAACTGTATGTGTTCATCTATTTGGGTATAGAATGACTTCAGCGTGTGCTAAATAAAGTTTCTGCCTTGAATCTCAGAAATAAATAGGATCTCGTAATTTTAGCAGCTTAATTCCAGTTTTGTACCGAGATAACTGGTTACCAGCTTCCGTTTCCTTCTTACCCCCGAAAAGTTTCTGACGAGGGGTGTTATGTTCTCCCTCAGGCATATGCCAGGCTTAGACCATAGCTAACTGTCTGGTCCCGTAAGAATAATGTAAAGCAATGATCTGCAGCACTATTTCCGTATATGACTATTTATTTATTTATTTTTAGATTATTATTATTTATTTATTTTACGAAATTTCAGTGCTGCTCCTACACATGCAAGGGTCACGTTCTAACGTTCAAGAAAGAAAAAGTTCAGAAGTTGGAACAAGCGTGCTATTCTCACTCCCTCTCACACACACTTTCATTCTTTGAGCTTGTCATTAACACAAGGTTTTATTCTTTCACCCTCAAAACTCTGCTATGTCACGTGTCTGGTACTTAAGAAAGGGTATAGAACGACTGGGAAAACCACAGGAAAAGCATTAAACAGACAAAAAACACAGGTATTTCTCCAGTTACAGTACCTGCTATATCATATTGCACTTATGCACCACGCAAGAGCTTATCAGATGATGGCCATAACTACACACGAAGACAGCCGCACTTCACACACGTATCCAAACATATATAGATGCACGTTCCCTTTTTTGTTTGTTTGATAAACTGAATCTCATATCTCAAGACGTGACATCCCCAAACTCTAAAAACATTCAAACATAACCAAATGGAAGGTTATTCCTGGTTTTTGTAACTGAGTAATTCTGAGTTTGTAATACGTGTGAGTTTTTAAATCCGGAAATCGATATTTTGTATTAAATCAGGGATTCCGCCAGGGTTTAAAGTTTAAAGGAGTGTATGGCAAAATTGGGAGGGTGTAGGCCTAAGTGGAGTTTTGCGCAGTTTCTATCGACTTTTACCGTAAGAATTTTGAAGTTGATGGTGTTCTTGAGAATTTGGGGGTTGACACCCCCACAGAACGAGGGTGGCTGAATGACTGTGTAATATAGTAACATTGATATCAAGAAAATGGCGTGAGATTGACATGTTATCTTTTTGTGTACATGGTCATAGGATCAAGTACCGTCAAGGGTCATTGAATGCAATGGTTCGGACCCCACTTTACTAAAAAAACTGTAGCTCCTGTTTTTGGAAGCTCTTCAAAACGGTAATAACAATTCAATTAAATCAATCGATATGGAGAAAGATCAAAAACGGTATTTCGATATGATCGATCTTATATTTTCAACAACTGTTCGATACGATTGACACCGTATTTACTCTAGTATATTCGCCCACTATAATTTCAAAATGTAGAGCGCTTATAATTCTTTAGCGGCGCTTATAATCACATAATACATTTTCAGACAAATGTTAGAAATAGACTAGAAGACCCGGGCTCCAAGCCTCGCCAAACGCTCTGAAATATACGGAATAGATAGAGGTACCAATCATATCTGGATATATATATTTTTTATCAAGTCATTGGTTTTACAACCAATGACGAACCATGGATCACATTTTCATGTGATTGTATAAGGGGTAGAATCCATAATAAACGGAGTCTCAAAATTGACAAAATTTTTGTAAGGGGTGCTTATATTCAAGGGGTAAATACGGTATTCGATTTTTTAAGTTTTTTTTTTGTATATTTCTCAATATGAGCGCGATTTGTCGCTCCGAAGTCTGCGACGTTACTGCCTGGACAACGAGGGGTAGGTACATCGATTCCTTAAAAGCGTTTTTTCATTAAAAAAAAATATTTTTCACTACGATATATACTGAGTAGACGTGCAAAACAAACTACAATGATGAACAAATATGGCAAAATTACGATCGCAAGGATACGCTTAATGAGAATCATTAAAAACAGCTTCATCGAGAATATTTAGAAGAACAATAGACATAGATGAAGCTTATTGGACCACCCAAATCAACATGATAAAAAGCAAGGGTATGAGTTAATACAGCAGTTTTTCGTGCTTTTTCAATACGATATTGCTTCAAGAAAATTAACGACACCTGCGCCATTTTAACCCACCGAACAGTTTGCTACCTGCTAAAATGAAGACAAGGTAAAACCACAGACTTTTTATTTTTATTTTTAAATGTGTTGTTTGTATGCTACACGCTTCCCTTATGTTTTAATCCTACCCCTACTTGATTTTCAATTGTTTTTGTTTTTGTTTTTCTTTCTCTCTAGTTGATCACTTTTTCTTCTGAGCCGTAGACAAGTTAAGACCTTCTTCCTAACTTGGAGGTCTTTTGAAAATAATGATACGCAGTTATGTGTATTTCATTGTCAATTTTATTTATACTTTCTTCACTATTCGATAATTCAGTAAACCTTACTGCATGTAGTGTAGTGTATGTAAAAGTTGATTTAGACAAGGTCATAAAATACAGTTTATCCCATCCCAAGCTTTAGATTTCCAATACGAAAAAAGAGAGATCTTCTGGTGGGACTTTTGCATTTGGTTACTACAACGCAAGATTCAAGTTACAAATTTAAAACTTGAAGTACAACATGAAGAAGAAGAAGAAACAGAAGCATCAACAGAAGAAGAAGAAGAAACAGAAGCATCAACAGAAGAAGAAGAAGACTACGAAGTTTAAACTGTGGTGAACTACTACTCGAAGTCTTACCCCCTTTCCGAATTCAATGGTCCTCCGTTCCGCTCCGTTATGCTACGTCCCGTTCACTTCCGTTATGCACACATATCCGAATTAAATAAGTGTTTAAAATTTTAACCACAGATATCACCCAAGTCTGGAAACAGCTGAAAACCCTCCGCGTGTAATGCGAGTGAGTATTGGGCAACGCCGATTAAAGATAGTTTGATGCGAAGTGAATAAACCAAAAAGCAACATGGATGAAGGTAGACATAGGCGTAGAATTCCCATACCTGTAAGTATTTGGCATATATTAAATAACAACAGATGAAGATTGATAGCTGTTCGAAGGATGGTCACAATTCTGAAGGTTATTCTGCAAGTTTTTGCAAGATAAGTGCGTCTCATGAACTATGAATCACTAAATAATGTTATACCAGGATCTATAAA
>JAGDQP010062114.1:0-11928 GCA_022664845.1 Lepisma saccharinum
TTGTATTGTCTGGCTTAATAATGTTGGAAAATTCATTTTATTTTCCGTAAAGATACCCAAAACTTCAACTTGAGAGTCTGCGATATATTTAAAATATGTAGTTATCAGAACGTCTGTCTCTTTATCACGAGGTCTGAGCCAAAGTTGCCTAAAGGCATTGAAACTAAATTCAAATTCTAGCACGAATGTTAATTCAAAATTTTAGTTTTTAGTTTTGAGAATGCGGCTAATTTCTGGATATAAAAGAGATAGCCCAACTATGATGTTAGGAACAAGGCATTCATTCAGCTGATGTAACTGAGGAAAACGTTGATAATGAGCAGTGGCATAACTAACTGGTTTCTGTCCCCACCCCCACATTTTGATTTGGTGCGCCGTGATTATTCTTACTGAGTCATAGCTTCTGCATTCAATTCTGTTTTCACGAAGTAATTGACCGGTTTCGATCCAACATGCGTCTCGCGCTCGCAATTTTGAGAACTGAAAATGTAAAGATAAAAGATACATGACCGCACCTAACCTTACCAAATCTCCACGATCCCATGGTCACTAATTTAAGATAATCTATACGAAAAATGCAAGAAAGCAATGATTAATAATAAATATGAACCCACCGCGATTCGAACCCGGTTTTTAAACTCAGCAAGCCAGCGCTTTAACCACTACACCACGATGTCCTCTTGCAAACTGTAATTTGGCCCTTGTTTTTACAATGCGAACATGCGAAATTGGAATAAGATGACGTCGGAGCCGGTCAGTTAGTTCGTAAAATAAATCTGCGTTCCTGCTTCCCTCCCACGCCGCGAGGATATTTCTTATGCCCCTGGTCATGAGTGGGGTTACATGACGCCTAGGCAGCCTTTCCAGTGCAGATTTTCTTCTACCGTAACGATTTTTCCCCAACGATATTCGATTTCCAACTATTCTACTAAATTTTGAGTTTAAATTTATTTATGGCCTTCAGGCATATCAGGCTCAGGACGGATTACTAGTTTGGAAACGGAAGTTAGTAGATAATTGGCTAGGCCTAGTTTGTAGGTAACATCTCTTAAATTTATTTATGGCCTTCAGGCATATCAGGCTCAGGACGGATTACGAGTTTGGAAGCGGAAGTTAGTAGATAATTGGCTAGACCTAGTTTGTAGGTAACATCTCGGCATTTGCCTTGTGTGACTATGGCATTGCCCGGTGTAAGTGATTGAAAAAACCTCAGCTAGGATGGGCGGCCACTGGGGTCATTTCTAGGACCTTTGGATTGGTAGAACAATGCGCTACGAAATGAACTATGCTCGACCTGTAACTATCTTCAATATAAACATTTTCGATTCCCAACGATATTTCGATATGAACGATTTTCGATGTTCATTCTAAGTTCGATATCGAAATTCAGAAATTGAACAGCCCAAGTCTGGAAAAATCCTGGTAAACCTATCAGGATGCCTGATCGCTGGTTTCAACCCAGTACCTCCCGAATCCTAAGAAACTGACTCACAACTGCCTAGTGAATTTTTAGACATTTGGATTGACTTGGCTGTTTCTAAATTAAATATATTCAAAACAATGAATATCAGTACTGTACTACCGAGCGGCCGTGGATCACTGTTAGAGCGTTGGTTTAGCATTAGGGAGATTTTGGGATTGATCCCAGAACCGACGACCATCCTAACTGAGGTTTCTCCAGGGCATTTTTCAGACAGACCAGATAAATGACGGGCTGGTACCTTCAATTTAGGCCTGGGCTGACCATTTCCCACATACTATCCTCTATCTTGTTCCGATCTGAGCATTAGATAGATGCCTAAAGGCCATAAATTAATTTTCAAAAATTTTCATGTAGCACCATGGAAATTACTAACCGGAAGTAGCTAACAGGAAATGGCCACCATTGGTTTCAATCGATTTTGTCCAACTGCGGAAATGCATATCGTTCTTGACACGGCAATATGTCGTAAACAACTGTATTTTAAATGAACATTTTTTTTTTTTTTTACCTGAAACTGCTATATTGGCACTGTAGACGAGAAATTAACACACAATCTTCATAAGGGAAGGATTTTTTTTAAAGGATCAAACTGATTTATGAGCAAAAGGCATTATTTTATTTATATGCCTACTTTCACTTAATTTTTCAATTTAAGCCTCATTAATTTACTTCTTGCGTGGTTTATATGTGAGTCTCTTTGATCAAAAATGCATTTGTGAAATACAATATTGCATGAGTTCTGAACACATTGCTAAAATAAAATGACTTGTGATGAAAGTTACGACATATTGCCGTGTCATGAATTGTTCCAAATTGTCGCCATTTTGATTTGTATGAAAACATCTTCTATCACACCGACTTAATCTTCTTATATAAAATAATTACACTGGGTTTATAAAATATTAATTAAAATAATTAAGTTATATAGAAAGTTAGTTTCCACGTACCTTTTTTACTACGACACAGAATCCTGAAGAAAAAATTTATTATTTCCTCTTCTTTCTTCGAGTCGAAATCACTTCAAACCGTTATTAACGTCGTTGCGAATAACTCCTCCTCCTCCTCCTCGTCATTTAGCAATTCCACCTACTTTTGGTATTCATAGACTTGCCCTAGGGATGCGACAGTTGCTCCCTATTCAATCACATGTATCTATTCAACTGTCACTCCAATCATATGGAAGTCATGAGCTAACTAGCTCGACACTTCTTGCATTAAACGCTATCATTTTTACTCTGGTTACTCTGGTGGCGTGTTATATTCAGCAGTTTTACGTCAGATATAAGTCGAGCAACCATCCAATGTTGCTTGGTTAAAATTGTAGAAAACCAGCAGAAATTACATTGTAAATTAAAGTACACTAGTAGACAGTGCAGAAAAGGAATCTACTACTAAAACAGTAGACCTGGCAACATTTAGACGACAGACACCTGTGCAAAAGATAATGTGTTGCTTTTAAGAACTTCAGATAAACAAAAACAATCCGTTGATAAAGAAATGTATGTTTTTCTTCTTCTTTAATAAACACAAAGGATTTGAGTATTTAGCCAATTTTGTATAGAAAGGAACGTAATTTTGTATAGAAACGAACGAACGGACTTTCTTAACTTTAATTTGAGCAGACATAATAAAAAAGAAAATATTTAACAACGACAATACAACAGAGATTCCGCAAGGATTTTCAGTTTGGGGGTGGGGTGTAAAGTCAAAATTGGGATAATTAGAGTTTTGCACATTTTCTATCGATTTTTGACTGAAAAAATGTTAAAGTTTGGGGGGTCGAGCATTTCGAGGGTGATACCCCCACAGGGTCTGTCTGGCGGAATCACTGCAATAAGCCTCAAATTGGAATTTGAAGGCTCGGTTTGTCATGGTGCCGGCAATTTTGATTATTTTTATAAAGGCTTTTTTACAGTCTCAGAAGGTAAATATCGGGTGGTATCCTAACTGGCACCTTGTGCGCTTCATTCGTAGTCAATCTTATCTTAAAAGTGATGCAGTGACGTACGGAGCGGCCGTAGCTCAGGGATAGAGCGTTGGCGTAGCATTCGGGAGGTCAGAGTGGGTTCGATCCCAGCGGCCGACCATCCTGACAGTGTTTCCTGTCACAACAGGCAAATGCCGGGATGGCATCTTCAACATAGACTCTGGCCGACACCTTCCCCTATACTTTTCCCTCCCCTATCCTGACCTGAGCCTTAGATGCCTAGAGGCCATACAATTCAATTCAATTCATGTAGGGACGTCATTCCCCAGACGAGACAAGCTTAGGGCGCAACTACGGTTTTAAAAAACTGGAAGGATGTATAGTTTAATTTGTTTACCTATGCATATTTGTATAGAGTTAAATTATTAAACTGGAAAATAGGTTCTAACGTTAAAGTAGAATTTTGATTAAGCACCTTAGCAAACTTGAGACTTTCTAAGAATGGAACCTACAGTTTATGTTAAATTGGCATCTCAACACTATACCTTCAACCTACCCGATAAAGAGATAAATAATGTATATTAAACTCTTCTTAAAGACTGTGCATTTAGAAAAACGCTTCATAAACATAAAAATCACACTACTACTATATAAATTACCTGAGCCCCTTAATTTTGTTTAAAAAATAATGAGGAGGCACAAATAAAAATGACAAAGAATTTAATGTGAGCTATTCTTGGGGTGTAATAAGCTTGGAAAAAGTGTAAAAAAATGTACAGAATGTGAGATAAATCTGCTCCCTTAATAGTGCTGAAAAAGTGCTCGAAAGCGCTAAAAAAATGTTCTTAGGATTATAGTGCTTTTATTATGTTCAAATAATGCGCTCGATTTATGTAGTACTTATAATGGAACACATTCGAACACTTCATAACACTTTATTACACAATTGGTATACTTTTAAAACACATTCCTGCTTTTGAAAGTGCCCTAAAAGTGTAAGAAAGTGTTTTTTTTTTTACAGTGTAGAAAAGGGCCTCTGTCATTCTGTCTGTCTTTTTGTTTTAGCTAAAAATGGTTGGTACCAGTTTTTTTTTTGTGGGGGGAGTACCGTTTTCGAGTTACGGAGCTAACCATGCTCCAAAATCGACTTTTTGTATGAAGACTATGCACATTTTAATTTGCAACATTATAAAATAAGTGATATCAGTACAAGAACCCCCTCGGAGTAAGGGGAAGAGTGACACAAGAATTCTACTCACAAAGGAAGTGATATCCATTTTGCGAGTGACTTTCTTTGTGTCACTATGGTACAAGGGAGGATATTAAATCTCTTAATTTTATTACAAAGGACTTCCGCCATAGTGACACAAAGAAAATCACTCTCAAAATGGATATCACTTCTTTGTGAGTAGAATTCTTGCGTCACTCTTCCCTTTACTCCGAGGGGGTTCTTGTACTGATTGATTTATAAATGTTTAATTTGTTGTGACACAAGTGGGTTACAAAACTTTTGTTACTATACTCCGTGGGTTCTATAAAACATAAAATTTAAATCCGGATTCCACGGATAGAGTTGAACTTTAAACTTCTATTAATATTGATTTGGGAACGCACTCACCAGATGAATTCATTAGAAGCATTGTGTTCTATTTTTTTTTTCTAAAAGTGTTTGCTATGCTCTGCCTCCTCGTCCCCTCTCTCCCTTTGTTAAATACGCTCAGAGGATAATTTCAGTTAATTATATCTCATTAATTATTCTGAGTATTGCAAAATGCTTGTTCTTTCGAAGAATGAAATTAAAGGTACATCGTCAACGTAGCTTGAAACTAAAGTAGACACGTGTTCCATTCTGTAAAGCCTTTACCACAATTTTCGTATTGTATAATAATAATAATAATAATAATAATATGAGCGGTAACAGCGTTACGCATCATAAATATATCAAATTGAACACCACATTATTGCTGGAATCAGAAAATTAGGGTATTCCCGACACCCTAAGCATTTTTCGCATCTTAGGAAACATATGGAGCATTGAGATGAGATTTCTGCTCGTCGTCATAAAGGCTGTTGTCTCTTCTTTCATTAAATATATGTTTCACTTTGCACATCTGCATGTTATGGTAACTGAACATGTTCAAATGAAACTAGTGCGAAATGTCGGGATCGTCCCCACTACGTGGGGAAATCCGACACTTTATTGAATCACTTGTGTCACAAATGAAAGCATATGTAAATATTTGACAAGTATCACTATGCTCTCAGTAATACACTACGATGATTGCGTGAGGAAATGGCACCTAACAGATTATCTTGAAATGAAAAGATTTGAAAGAGAATAAAATGTATATGAACATGGCATCGCCTAAATTCCTTCGTTATCTATAAGAACAAAAGTTAAACACAAGGTGGAGAAAGTAGTAGATTAGAACGAATTGAAATTACGTTGTGGTGCTGATAATTTCTGAAGAATTTCATAATGAACACCCGAAGGGGAATATATATACTCTCGATGATTTTATTTCTATGTTAGTTACAGAAGTTTCAAATCTATTTGTAAGTCCAAATCCCAAAGTATCTCTGCTAAGCTCAGTTCCTTTTTGATGGGAGCCTAAGTTTGACTTTCCCGCAATTTTTTTTTCTTTTTCTTCTTTTGTTCCACAACGTCTATCGGGGAATGTGAGAAGCTATTTCAGCTGTAGCAAGATATCCTATTTCTTACCGAATCAAAAACTGAAGCCATGGTTTCTCTGTTCCTAGAGCCTTTCGAAGTCTTTCAGGAGTATCTACGTACAATATTTACTATGGAAAATAAAGAGAGACATCTTGGTAGATTACACAAATAGTGTCACATAGATTTTTGTGAAGAAAGTATAGAAATATACTATTGGTGAAGGTGTCGGAAGTACCCCACAATGTATTGTCGGGATTACTTCAAAACGCATAATATTAGAAATATGTTAATTCTTGAAGTCTGTATCATTAACTAAGGGGAATGAAAGTACTTGTGCACACACAAGACTTGACCTTTTGATAGTGTGCAATGACTTTGAACTCAATAGTTGTTCATAAGAAAACATTACAATCGAATCTCCTATTTTAGAACAGAGTCACTTTAGTCACGTTTTCTGGACAACTTAACTTACAAATATGATTTTTATCCTTCACAAATACAACACACAGACTCATAAATCAGCGCAGAGATTCAGTACACTACGAAGTCTTTTTCTTGAGTATTATATCACGAGCTGGCTATTGTGCAATCTACAGTGTTGCAAGCTTAGAAGTGCAGTGGGTAAAAAGTGTTCTTTTAGTCAATGGCCAAAAAGGAAAGAATACTTATGTCTTTCGTTTTTGTTTTTAGCTTTGTCAATAATGTAAATAACTGGTGTCCCTTAGATTTACGGTGTTGGAAAACGTATAGATAGGTGCGAAGATTATAAGGTTCTATGAACAAAAGTGTTAAGGTCCTGGAAAAGAACCTAAGTTTATATACATGTGACTCTAGAATGGAGGAATTGTGTGCTATGAAACAAGTGGATAGATTTTAGTATCACTCCGGAATCAATGGTTATCATTGTGTAGAATATATTCAGTTCAGTTGCCTTAGCTTGGATACAGTTTGCCATTATTTGTAATCCAGACCTACCTACATCTTTAATTTCTTCAAATATTGTAAGAAGTGTCGGAATTACCCAACTGTCGGGAATACCCCAAACAACCATATGCACTGACAAAGGAAGCTATCCAGAAATGTGTGCCCGAAATTTTTACTACCTTCAAAAAATTCCATTATACTCACAAATTAGCTGTTGAACGGAGTGGGTAGGAGGATTAGCTGAGAAATGATTATATTTTAAGTAAAAATAAAATCAAAAACTTCGTTCAACACATATTTAGCGTTAGAATCTATAGATTGTACCAAGCCGGTATTTCACTAGATTTACTTTGTGTGTACGAAATCCTACATGCAGGGCCATCTCGAGGGGTGATCGAACTGTTACCACGAACAGGGCGCCAAAATTTTTCGGGCACGCGTGTATCGAAACAGGTAAAATAGTATAACGCAAAAATTTCGAGAACTATGGTTTTATTTTTATTTTACTTATTAGTTTCACTTTGTTAGTTGTTTATTTCTATACACATTACAAATTTTTATTACTAAAATGTTGAAAATAGCAGTAGAATCATTATGTTGGTATATTTCACTAAGTACGCTATTTTTATGATAAAACAAACGCTAAATATGGATTTATTCTTACTACCTAATAAATAACAACTTCAAATCAAAACTACTCGCGCTCTAGGTTAAATTAATTAGTACGCCGGCATGGGGGCACCACAAATGTCGAGTTCTATTGTATGAGTCCAAAAATTATTTTGGTATTAGGAGGGCGCATCGAAAATTTGAAACAGAGCGCCGATTGACTTAGAGCCTGCTCTACATGGATATAGAAGCTTAAAATGTGTTCATTCATATAATCTTGAGTTCTGGTTGATTTTCTATGCATTCCGTTATTTTGTACCATTTGAAGATTTGCTTCAATGTGTTTTCGAGAATCTCCTCTGTGTTCATACTAAGTGCGAAGAGGTAATATAATAACAATATGTATTACCTAGTGTTTGTTGAATCACTTTTACAAACTTTTAGCCTTCGTTGCGGGTGACAAACGGAATTTTGTTTATATTAACGGCACTTATTGTTTCGTTTTCTAAACCCTTTATTACGTGGTTAGTCACGTGTTCGCCATTTCTGCTGTCTTTTTGGTATATCATTAGTACTGCGACATCTATCGAAATACGCTTTCAGTGCAATATAAAGCTTCTATTTCCAAATTAAATTGGAAAAGTGGAGGGTATGAAAATTTTCATATGTCAGAAAACACATGACTAACATGGCTTGAATCAACTGTTCATATACGCAGATGATGTAGATTTAATAGGGGACAAAAATTTTAAACTTTATTTTTATATGGGCCAGTCTAGTAACTTTGGACTTTGGCCCGTCACGATTCGCCTTTAGCTGTTAAAATCCATACCCATGCCCCTGCCGGGACTGGAATCCGGGACCTTCGAACCGATGGCCTAAAGCCGCAGACCGCTCGGCCACCCGGCCTAATAGGGGACAATATAGATGTATTAATTACAAAGGAACACCGATGTCTTGGTAGATGCTTGCGATGAGATAGGTCAACATGTAAACATAGAGAAAACAGAATACAAGATAACAAATTAAAACAAAAACAAAATCAAGGAAATAAAAAAAAATTAAGGGAAGAGATCATGGATAAAGTAAACAATGGAATTACTTAGGTGAACATGTAATAAGCAAAACAAGGTCACGGAAGAAATTAAAAAGTCGCTTAGTATCAGTCAAACATACTTCTATTCAGTCCACAAATTCCTAACATTGCGATTAATATCAAGAAATTGAAACTGAAAATATACAGAACGGTTATTCTGCCGGTAATACTTTACGGTTGCGAAAGTTGGAGTACGACCCTAGCAGATGAACATAAATTACGTGTGTTTGAAAATAAGGTCTTGAGAAAGATATATGGATCGAAACGGGACGAGATGACTGGGGAATGGAGGAGACTGCATAGCGAAGAGCTTCACGAACTGTACGACTCACCCGATGTTGTAAGAATAATGATATCGCGATGACTAAGATGGGCAGGTCATGTAGCTCGGATGGAGAAAACCGAAGATTATATTCTATCTTGGTTGGAAAGCCGGAGGGAAAGAGATCGTTGCGAAGACCGAGATATTGTTGGGAGGACAATATTACAAGGGATCTTCAAGAAATAGGTGTTCGGGATGAAAACTGGCTTGATCTTGCACAGCATAGAATCGTATGGAAAATATTTGTTACTGCGGCGATGAATTTGCGAGTTCCGTTAACCGTAGGGGTTACTTAGTGAGAAAACTTAAATTTCTTTACCGTCGTACAGTTCAGGAGTTAATTTTATGTCTTGCTTACTGTTATGTTTCGTTCCGAATGGGTCCAAAAGCTTTTGCTTTCATCATGCACTTCTCGATAGCTTCCTTTGCCAGTGGGCTTTACATTCGAGACAGCTATCGAGTACTTTGTCGTGCGATTCTGCCACACCCCCTGTGAGGGAGTGTTTACCCCCCAAAGTCTCGACAACACCCCCCAACTTTACATTTTTTGCTGTGAAAAATCAATAGAAATCATACAAAACTTCACTTACACCCTCCCAATTTTGAGTTTACATCCCCCAAATTGAAAATTCTGGCGAAAACCCTCGTGCGTGCTCTGCATGTCATAAGAGCTGCAATTCGCCAGCGTAATGGTCCAGAAGATGCTTTCTTGAGATGGGTAGCGCCATGAAAATCACGCAGTTGGTTTGGCTAAGGAGAAGTAGCCTACTTGAACATTCTTAACCACCTTGTTCTCTCATCAATTGGATTGAGATCTAGGAAACGGGATGGCTACTGGAACTACCGTCGTGGTCCTTGAACCCTCCAGTGATACGGAATTTGTGACATTATCATGTTGGAAATAGTAGTTTTTCTCTGGAAGTGCTAGTCATATAAGGGGTGAGTTTGTGTTTGTTCAGCGGTAGAGCGCTCACCTCTTATGCTTGGGGGGTCCTCGGTTCGATCCCAGCTCATGCCATATGGGCTTTGTAGTGAACAAACACCGTGTGCGTGCTTTTCTCAGGATTATCCCGTTTGCTCCCACTTTCTTCCTTTCACTAATTTTCCCATCATCACTTATACGGCCTGAGCCAAAGTTACCTATAGACCTTAAATAAAAAATCAACTCATATAAATGAAAAAACAAAAGGTGATAAATTTATTTTATTTTCTATCTTTTAGTAATATTATTTCATTATATTCATTGAGCATTTTTAAATTTTCATACATAACAATGGATGTAATAATACACACAATAATTTAAGTTATATTCATTATAATAGGTAATAATGTTCTGCAAAGGATTAAATACATAAAATACTTTTAAATAATAGCACCGGCGATATGTGATATAATTTTTTATAGAAGAACGACAGGACCCATCTGCTGTTCAGACGCTAATTACACTTGTACAGGAGCGAAATAATGTTTAAAAATTTAAAATTAAATGTGAATGAAAGATTTATAAAGAAATTGAGATATTACAAATACAAGGTGTATCATCTTGATTTCGCTGCTTATGTAAATTAAACGTTATGTTCTATACTAATAATAATTGATTAACGAGACCTCCATAAAGAAAAGCTCAAAGGGTATTTATTCATGAAGCAGTTGATTTGTCTTTTTGTGCTCAGCAAAAGATGGTTCTGAAAAAAAAAATGAAAATTATAGGTGAAAAATGACTAACTGTAAATGGAGGAACAAATCATAATGAACAGTGAAAGTTGAAATTTAAAAATGGAAAGGGTACGTCATAATGCAATATGGGGAACGAAAAAAAAAAAGGGTGGACACGACGACATATGTATGCAATTTTGTTTCATCTGAAGTGAAAGTTGATCTAATGCAAGTTTTAGTTACACTTTGATCTCCAACTAGAAAACTCAAACATTTGCATTTCGTATTCCTCTCCAAATTATGGGATAACTCACGATAAATGAAAGAATGGGCCCCGGAACTTTCTAGTTCAAATTGACACAGGAAACAAGGGAATAATAATATCGATCTTACATTCGATTTCTCGTAGGCTGAACTCATTCCTGTTATTTTCTTTTCCTTTTATTCAGGTCAAGTGATTTTTTTTTTTTTAAGTTTCAGTTTCTCTTCATTTTTTATTCTTTGCTTTTTTTTCATAGTGAAAAAAAAAACGGGAAAAACTCACGCAAGACAGTTGGTTCCTTGTTATTAGACAGGAAGATGGCCTCGAAGAATTGCACGCAAATCGCAAATCGGTCACCCACACAGTTAAATTTTACATTTGCTTCCCATATGAATTAAAAGTGATCAAAGAAACAGAACAAAAGGCTACGAAAGACACACAAGGAAACTTTCTACAATTTGCCCCCTCCCCCCACTCGCTCCCCTCCTTTTTTTTTATTTTTTCAAACAAAAAGAGAAATGTGTTTCTGAAACGAAAATGACTAAATAAATCAAACAGCTTCAATAATACTTGTAGCGTGTCGCGTTTTTTTTTTAAAAAAAAACCTCCTACGAAAGTTCTCGAAGTCTTTATTTAGAGATCTCATTCATTGGTTTTTCGTTTTCGTGAAGTTCACACATTAAGTTATGCTGTGGTGTAAGTGCAAATTACCTTCACTGCTGCTAAATAAATAAAATTATGCTTGGGACTTGACGATATCAAGACTTAATAAATGAAATAGCTTTCATAACATTTTGTTTCTACAAGCTTCTCTACACATTTTTTTTTTAAAGTAATTTGCCATTTTGTTTGTTTATCGTCATAGATTTCTCTTTGCGATGAACTGAATTTTCAACCAACTAGTGAAGATGTGTCTCAGCGACCCCATAAGCAGAGTACGGATAGGTAATAATATGTCAGATAGTTTCAAGATTC
>JAGDQP010062115.1:0-11927 GCA_022664845.1 Lepisma saccharinum
AAAGGAGACGATAAAAATACTATTTTGTTGGTAAATTAATCAATTAATGTTTTTTATTTCATGTTCGCGAAACCTGCTAGAAGTATCAGATTGGTATGATTTCAATATAATAAGGGTTTAGAATATCAGAATCACAAGAAAACTTCATTTTTATTTGTTTTCTTCGAAGGATCAAATTCCACGACAAGGAAACTGTTATTGCCTTGATAACATTCATGGTTCAAAGACCAAGCTGGATTACATTGTGGCCATCTGGTGCGATAACTATCAATAGCAATATTACTTTAATATAAAAAGATACAAAATCCACTACGAGCCATATTTCTAAAGAATGAAAGAAGTCTCATGGTTGGATTCTCATTTCAGATCAGATTACTGACATTTTAATGTATACGATACAGGTTGAGTTGTAATCTGATCAATCATTCAAACCTGCACGCAACGTCATTCTCTTGTTTGAGGTAAAAAGAACTGAAAATGAGAAATAAAATAAGCGAAAGAAGGCTTGGAGAATAGAATAGAGAAAAATTTAAAAATAAAGAAAACACATTTTGTAAAGAAATGCAAAATTCTTATTTTTATACATATATCAAAGAATGGAACATTGCGTGTAAGTAACTTAATCAATACCGAATGCGTTATGGAAGAAAAAATGTGGCTGGCAATTGATAATGAAACCTAGAAAACCTCACGTTCTCGTATTGATAAAATATATATTTATAGTTCTGCTTGTTTTCAGGTAATTTCTAAATATATTTAGGAGTTTGCGTATGCACGATAGAAAGTTATTAAGCCGACTAAGGTAGTTGCGTAGTTAGAGCCGTTAGGTCAGCATCTACAAGGTCGCGTGTTCGAATCTCGCATTTGACATGGGTGTATGTGGGTTTTAACAAGCATTGTACTTGTATACCAGTGACGAGCCGACGTCAAAGTTAATAAAATGGTCCATGTAAAATAACGTTGACCAGAAAGTTATTTCCTAAAACTTATACCATTTTACTTTGTATTTGCTTTTATGTCTTTCTACGGAAGTTGTCTATTACCTAAATCATTTTCGTATCTCAACATTTATAGGGCACAGAAATTACTTAAAACTTTAGTCAGAATTGCATCTGTGACACCGGTTAAAGCTAAACGTATATGGTGAATCATTGTTATAAATATTGTTACTTATTTTAATGCGTTGCAATGGAAATTTATTATGGAAGTAGAGTATTAGAAGAAAACATTAAAGTTAGTGAACATTCTATAACAGAACAATTACAATGAAGTTTACTGAATAAATATAAGTTATAAGGATTTTAGTAATACAAGGATCGCTCTTTATTTACAATATTTTGTTTATTCAGACTTTGCAGCGTTATTTATGTTGTGATAGTACAGTTGTGTTAGTCCTGAATTTCATAGCGATATAGCCTTTTCGTGTAACCATACAGTATCTCGTATCATTTAGATTATAATACTTTCGGAATTTACAACCGGTTAGTTTTCAAACGCTGAAAGAGATACAAGTTCTTCCAAGAATTTACCAATAGTTTGAGAAACGAGCATGAGCCAGGAACTACACCAATGTTGCTTGAATATTTTTGAAAAGTTATTCGACTAATTCCGATTTGAAGTACTTAGGGCCGAAGTTATTTTTGATATGCTTGTATTGCATTAACAAGCGACTTTCTAGAACTGAGTTGTCAACATATTTCGTGTAACTGTAACTATGTTGGAACAATATATATTTTTTTTCCTTTAAAAATGAAAATAGTACCTTATTACAGCAATACTTTTTTGTTAATTGATTTTCTATTGGAATTTGATTATGAATGAAAGGAGTTAATGTTTTTGAGATATTAGGATTAATAATACTGTTCTGCAAACCAAATCGGTAAGCATTTCGATGTCGCAGTAGGTGTTTCTATACTCGCAAGTGACTTTTAACCATCTTTGTTTGGCGTCGGTGGCTCAGTGGTACAGCGCTCACCTCTGGTGCTTCAGGTTCCGCGCTTCGATCCCAGTTCATGTCATTTTGGTGGACAAATACCGTGTGCATCGGTTTCCTAAGGGTCCTTCCTCTTCTTCCCCCTTTATTCAATCCTTGACACCATTTTCATCCATTCGGCCTGATCAGAAAATTTCGCACACCCTTAATGAGCGATTTTATTGATACGAGCGCAATTTAAAGAACATTATGTAGTTAATATATGTACACAATTTTAGCACACCTTGACAAGTAATTAGGAAGCTATGGACAAAGAAAGTTCGGTATTGCTTTAAGAAAAATATTCCTAAAACTTAAGGAAAGCACAGAACACAGTTCGTACGATTACGAACTCACCAGTAACCACACACATTATCTATTAAAGATGAGCAACACATTTTTAGTGTGGAATTAAAAGTAAGAACGCTACTAATCGCGCGTTTACAAAGCTACGTAGTACAGAATGAAATATATTGTTAAATTTAAAAAGTAATGATCATCATAATAGAGGAGTCAAATGGTTTGTTCTGAGTAGATCCCATATTGCGCATGAGTCATCCCTTTGAACGTAAATATCATGAGCATGACAAGCAGCAAAATGGAGAGCATATAATGGTGCAAACGTTTGTTGTTGATTCCTCTCGCGTCCTTATGACTAAAGGACAATTTTGACTTCCGATGAGTGATTTCTTCAACAAGAAACATTCACGTTTCCTCAAATAAATGTCACCGAAAGCTTTTAGTATTAATCCGATTCCAAAAATGGGCAAAGTACGAGCATGTGCTCGACGTTGGCGTTTTTCTTTATTGTCAAAAACTTGTCAAAAATCTGTTGGACAGTAGTTTGCGATGATCTCAAACTTTAGAGAGGACATGAAGTGACAAAAATTCAGTCAGCGACTGACAACCAATTTCTTTCACCGGTATCTGATAATAATGTGTGTGTGTCTTCATGCTGTGTGCAAGTTTGGATTTGTTGACCAACGAGCTCGGTCTTATGATAGACTTTTCTATATAAAAAAAATAAATAGTTTAATTTAAACATTATATTCTGAAATGTCACCATAGTAAATTCCTTATTAAAAGTGACGCAATTATTTTTGTTTCAATTATGTTTTCAAGACAGAAACCTATCTCTGTTTCACTATTGTTCTATGAATTCACTATTTGTCCTTTTTCATCTAATTTTGTCCCGTGGATACCAGTATACTAGATGTAATGTCGAATCGTCATTGTCCGGTACTTCCTAATTTCTTGTCAAGGTGTGCCAATAAATTGTGAATGTATTATCTCACTAACAATATCAAAGTATATAAAACGAGTCGTAACAGGTGACGAAACCTGATTTTACTATTTTTGACGCCTCTTTGAATATCAGTGCAAAATCACGATATGTTAAGAAGAGAATGGTGACCGCCTTCTTCAACGTCAGAGAAGTTGTGGGTGGCATGGTGCTGTATACACAGAAGACAGTCACAAGAATGTGGTGCCACTAAGATTACCTGCCCCGAGCAGTTCGACTTGTTAAAAATTTCGACAGCCCTCACGAAAAACACGACAATGCACCTTCACATATCTCCAACAACTGCATTGTTTATTTGCCATAAATGGGCTGCATATATTGGAGCATCCTTCCTTGATTCCGTACCACGCTGTGATAGACCCTGTTCCCTTCCGTAAAGAACTGGTTGAGAGGAAAGCAGTTCTCAACGTTGATGACATTCGAAGGGCATTCCACGATAAATTTGTCCAGCTCCTAGAGGAAACGTTGCACGGTTGATTCGACGACTAGTTTCAAAGGATCGTGAATTTCGTCGAGTGTGGTGAGAAACACTTTGGAAGATTGTGAAATTTACATCTGCAATGCTAAACGTTTCAAGTGACCATGCACTATAAGACTTCTCAAATAAAAGTTCTTATTTATAACAGACCATTGAGATAAGATAAAACGAATTTTATGGACGGTAACAGAACAATTGAGAAGCGAACAAGCGAAAGCACACAAGTCCATTTTATATAAAAATTAGTGTGTTCTTTAAAGATGTTAATGAAATACTATAGCGAATCAAACAACGTAATTTTATGAATGAAGTACATATTACAATATGATAAGTACTACTATCCATTCGATGCAGCTCTTCATTCATGTTGTAAAGCAAACATTTCTTAATCTATAAATGGACTTGTATACTTTTGCTTGTTTAGTCCTCAATTATTAATGAAGATGAGAAACAAATATCATTGTAAACTGACGAATAAGCTCACTTTTGCGATGCATCACCAAACGAACCAATCACATTTCTCATTATATTCAATCAAAGATATTTCCAATAGTGTTTTGGCAGGAGACGGAGAAAATAAAGTAACGCAATTTAGAAATTGAATATAACAATATTTAAACTCTAAACGAATACAAAATGAAGTTCATAGATAACACAATTAATTTTATTTTAATGGAAAATGTTCTAGAATTTGTACAAAAGTTTCTCTTAATTTATATTTAGAACTAAATATTTCCAATTTTGAATATAATCACGATTTTTAAATGTGTTATTACATTTGAATATGAATTTATTTATAGAACATAACCATCCAAGACCAACGTCGGGATTGGAGAGAAGAAACGATGCCAGAAGGAGAAGCGTAAGGCCTAAGTTGAAGGTATCCTACTATTTGAATGAAGAAACCTCAGTCAGAATGAACGGTCGTTGGGATAGAACCCAGGATTTCTCGAATGAGAAGCAAACACTGTACCACTTAGGTACGCCCGTTCTGTATATTATATTTTCAGCTTGTAGGAAAGAGATAAAGATACATATCTCATTTTACTCAGTAGCAGACAGAACAAACATAAATTAAACACACACATATATAACAAGAAATCAGGAATACTTACCTAATGAACACATGAACTTTAGAAATTTGAACCAATATTAATTAACAGTTATAGCCAAACAAGCAGATATATATTTAATTATGTATGATGACAAGAAATAAAAAGGAAATAAAAACAGTTTGATGAATGTTTGGAATGTATAATAATTAATTAGGCTTCGAGGTTTACCAGAGCGAAAAAGAAGAAGACGAGTAAAATATATGATGACCATGTGTTCGGAGCTATCGATCAAACCTCAGTAAAATAGAAATCAAAATAACAACAGTAGCAAGTAACATACCATACCCTACAATTAATTTCAGTCCATTACGTGAAGATTGTTAGGCCAACCATTCGTTTTAATGTAGGATGGGAAAATATTGATTTCTTTAAAGGTCTACAATTACTCTTGTTAAGCATTAGCAGAAATTAAAAAAAAAACTGAGACGTGTAATTTATCTTTACTGTTGTATGTATAATAAGAAACTAACAAAAAAATGTTTTTAGAATTTAATAAAACTTTCATTGTTTTACTATACAGGGATATACTTAAAAGTAAGATATTTCGTTTTTGTTTTCGCTTATGGAAATATAATTTAGAAGAGGTTTCTTCCATTTTATCAAACCTCTATGATAAAATGGTTTGGACATTCAAATCAATGATAAATTTCATTACACGTCGTTAATCATTAACATAAACATTATTCGTTTCTGTTTCAGAATTCAGCAGATATGAGAACAGTGATAATAATGTAGAAGGATTAAATTTCACTGTGAAAGATACATGAAAAATTAAATTTCTCTTTTGATAAGTAGTACAAAAATCGCAAAATAATTTTAGCATTTCAGAAACGTTGCATCATTCTATCGTTTATCGTTAGATAAGGTGAGGTAGTTATGGTGTGCAGTTTAGGTTTAAGAAACTCACGAACGACCAACAAATTTGATGTGGAGATTAGTGGCGGTCGGTGTATATAAATTTGTTTGTTTGTACAGACTCCCTTCTAATATTTTTATTCTTTAAATGTGTAAAAAAACATTTTGATTCTTATCAATAGTTAACCCACTGAACGCTCACTTAATCATCAGATCTAAACCGAAAGACTGAGAGAGAGGGATAGGAAGGGGCGATATTTCTAGCCGTTGCTGTCAACAGCTCAATTACTATCTGTTTCTTTCTGTTTGAGAACCTCGCTCGAAGAGCGGGAAAATAAAACTTTTACACTTTTCAGGGAGCGAAGCGAGTTGAGAAGATCACGGGGAAGATTCTTGCTTAATAAGATTCTGCTCATTTTGGGCAATCGAAGTGTTGTCTGCTTTGTACTCGATCGGGTAACATAGTCTTGGCACTTGTACAATTCCCGCATCTGGACATGTGGACAGTTTTTCCACTTTACAATTAATTTCACGCCACTAATGTTCTTCTCTGAATGTTAGTTGGTTAAATTGAAAAACATACATTTTTGTACACTTAAAAGACAGTCTTTCAAGTTGGAAAGTTTAAATTTTAAGATAAAATATCTCTGCTTGAAAGTGCTTCTAAATTTTCCAGGGAATCTAGGAATCTTTAATTTCATGCTAGTCTACAATGTATTTAATCCGTTATATTATTTTGTCACTTTACGTCAAGCTCTATCCAAGCTCAACGATCTCGAAACAATTCTTTGTTAGTTACAGAATATTGAAAACTACAATTACTTTCCGATAGAGCATGCCAAAGCTGTCTCGAATCATTTAAGTTTCATGAAAGAAATTCTGCGTATGTTATCTTTTATTTCAAAGAACATTTTGTTTCAGTTTCGTAAACTTAAATTTCGCGTCATGAGTTGCCAGTGCCGATTACAAATAGTATTTTATTTGATTCCGTGAAAATAACTAGAGCACGGTGCTGTAGTAATAATAATCCGAATTAGGACTTTTAGGTGCGTACCTTCTTCTTGTAGGGCAAATTAGGAGTATCTGAAATAAAGCAGTCTGTGAAATGTTGCCTCCATTTGAAAACTGAGGCAATTTGTCAGCACATTTTCTTTTTGGGGGCATTTATCTCTTTTTCTCACCGCGCTACTTATAATCCCTTTTTCTCGCCCTTTACTGCTACTCTTTAATATTTTGCACAGCACTTTCACATGTTTTCCAAGTTTAATGCAAGATTTCGTCATGACGAACGTGTCCAAATCCCGAATTTTTGTCCTGGCTCAAGAATTCAAGAAAGATTTAACCAAAACAGATGGAACGGTTTCTTATACGGTACACTGTATGCAATCTGGGGAGTCACATTAAATGAAAAACCATCAGCTATACCGCATTCAATAACATATTTCCAGCTTGAAGAATGAAAAGAACAAGACTCTTCAAACAATTCTTACAGCTTCAATTACAAAATGCCTTTAAGCGGTGTTTTTCGAAGATTTAAAATTCAGAGTAATTTAACACTACTCTATAAGGTGGCTTAGCAATTTAAAAGACCTAGCAACAATCGCAGAGGCCTCCCATACTGACTGAGGGTTTTCTTCCGTCATATCAGCCAAATGTCAGGACTGTACCTAATCGACTACCTTCCAACATCTTTACCACCACATTAAATCGACCTAAGACTGAGATGGTTAAATTAGATACATACATTCAATAAATTCAACATCTTATCTCAATATAGAAGAAAAATGAACCTAATTTTTAAAATCTGAGAGATGCGTAATATTGTGAGGTACAACAGCTTATTTTTTTCCCTTCTTCAGGTGAATGATACTGGTATGTAACCTAATGAATACAATTATCTCTGTACCTATAATTTGTATTAGTAACTTCTGTAATTTTCAATAAATGTACCAAACCAAAGTTTTTGTCCCCTTTTTGGTATTATTTTAGTACCCTCTCCCTTCCCTTGTCTCTATGAAAATTGCCCATGGAAATTCTAACCCTAATAATAATATAATTAATAATTAACTAACTATATGGCTTATGGAACTCGCAAGTTCATCGCCGCAGTAACAAATGTTCGCCATTGGATTCTATCCTCGGCAATATCAAGCCAGTTTCCTTCACGAACACCTATTTCTCGAAGATCTATTCTAATATTGTCCTCCCAAGGACGTCTCGGTCTTCCCAATGGCCTCCTTCCATCCGGCCTTCCAACCAGGATATAATATAATCTTCGTTTTTCCCACATCCGAGCTACATGGCATGCCCACCTTAGTCGTCGCGAATTCATTATTTTTACAAGATCTGGTGAATCGTACAGTCCGTGTTGTTCTTCATTATGCAGTCTCCTCCACTCTCCAGTCATCTCGTCGCGTTTCGGCCCGTATATCTTTCTCAAAACCTTATTTCCAAACACACGTAATTTATGTTCATCTGCTATAGTCGTACTCCAACCACGCTTCTACTAAGACAGCGGTGTTGCTTTGTAGTGCATCTATACTAATAATAATAATAACAATAATAATAATGAAAGGGATATGCTACGATTTTACCCAGTATATCAAATTCCAGACGACGAGCCGCCACTGGAAGAAATAAATCGAAGTGTAGGAAAGTAATATTTTTTTATAAACAAAATCCATCCGAAAACACGCCATCAATGAAATCACTAATCGAACAGTCGAAACTGCCTCTGTAATGCATCCAATAAGTAAATCGACTCCCACTCGTTTGATGGCACCATCAGTCCGACTTTGGGAGTTCACCTTCCCATTCCACCCGACCGGCCAGTTTTGTTAAACTTTCTCTTAATTAGAAATAGAAATTAAATCGAAGAAAAGTTTTAAATAAAACATCTTTCAGCCCTATACAAAACATTTACTTTGTTGTAAAAGCAAATTTGGTCTGAGTGTATATGGTATTAGAGATTATTAAAGATAAACGTACTTACTACAAAAGTGTCAACGTTTAGACTTTACAGCTAGTAATTGTGTACACACAACTGCTTACAAAAGATGACAATATATATATCCTTAAGAACCACTGGTGCGTCAAATTGAAACCATTAGTGTTAGTACGTTGCAGCTCGGTTGAGTAAAGCTTTAGGCTGTTATTCTAATACTACAACTTTATTTCAATATCTTTTGTAGACAAAGAACCTCTCTAAAATGCACTGGTAAGTCACCGAAGGAGGTACGAGGGAAATTTAGAATCAAACATACTCGCACCTATTGGAATATTAGAGTGTTAGATCATGCGTGAAGCAATTCTATGTTGCTATAGGGGTTATGGCAAGGCGATGTCCCCAAAATCTACCTTATCCTCCCTGTGTTAATCAACGTTCTTTTATTTTGTACATATATCAAAAACTTAGGTCACCTCACCATTTTTCTCAAAGCAAATATTGTAGCTCTATAAATAAAAAAAAACAGACCATAAACATTAAAAACTGTGTTAGAGAAAAACTTAGTCCCTATTGGATTAGACTGGAAGTGGATGATATAGTTTAAGTGCTTGCCCTGGTGTCTAGCTTCAGACATATCAAGCGCTCCAGCATCGTTATGTACTGGATAGTACTGATGCAGTCCGTGCATCGAGAGTGACTGAAACAAAACTTGCTATCCGACTATTGTGGCATAGCATATGCGCGGGCAAAAGAAGTGTTCTTTTTATATATATTTTGTGAAAATGTTTTTACCTCCTTACAGGAAAACACACGAGGTGCCAGGAAACTTCCCTCCCTTTCCAACCTTACAAATAACGCCCTGCTAAAATGTATCAAGAAAATTATCAATTGAAGCTTATGCGCGAACAAACGTCTAAGTGACATTTTCAAATTAAAAAAAAAAAAAAAAATCTTGATCACATTTTTATATATAACAGAAAAATACGAGGCATAAAATAATCGTACATTGCACCAAAGCGGACTTTAGTCTAACATGTCTTCGTGCAATGTATGAATATTTTATGCCTCATATTTTTACCTGTTTTATATAAAATGTACTCGTGACTTTTTTTTTTCATTTCAAAATGTCACTTAGACTTTTGTAACTGCATAAGCTTTAATTAAGATGTACATTGATATAAAATAGTACAAAGACGCTTGCGGTAACAGTGCTGGAAATTAATAAAAATGATTGAAAATATCTTCTATCATGCAAACTTGTAGCTTATTTTCCTGATATCAATGGATTGCATTTTCTCCACATATCTTCAACACTTTTAGTGATAACTAGTTTGATAGAACATTTGGATTTTTCCCACACAGTAGTATACTATCTGTACTATCAGCAGTTTAAGCTTCTATACATGGCACTATTATACAAGTCGTTCCTTGAAGCTTGGAAAATAGGCAACCCAACTCACTCCGAAGGATAGTTAAGATATGTGTGTATTATCAGTGTGTGTGTGCATATGAAAGTCCAAGTGTTAGAACTTTTATGAAGTTTTCTTTTTCTTTTTCAAATCGAAACATTTATTGGCATATGTCTATGATTGTGGTCAAATATTTGCAGTTTATTTTGGCATTTTGCAAACAATGAAAATATTTAAGAAAGTTCATATTTCAAATTGTAAAACAGGGAAGCGAGCACCATTTTACTTAAAATTTGCTGTGATATTACCAGGTGAAATTTAAATAATTAAATCGTAAATTCTATCGGATGGTGATATTTTAATTTCAGTTGCTGACCTAAAGTGTTCTGGCCAGATTAAAAGCTGAATGCTTTTAATGGAACATGGTATTTTTAAATACAATTCTGATTCAATGTCTAAAATTAAGAATCTTTTGTCAGAAACATTTTTGCAGCAGTTATATCTATCGACTTTAAAGTTACTGAAAATGTGTTGTAAAGATGAATTGTCGGTCCAACCCTATATAAATATGTTCTTACATACGACATCTCGTGTAGTTCTGAGTACGATAGTTCTTTTCAGATTCCTGATGATTGACTGTACTAACGCATCGACGTAAATAAATATTCTGAAAACGTTACTGGAATTTTATCTTTCGCCGTAGTCAGATCTGAAAAAGAGCCACAGTGACCGGGTCCATCGGGTTTAGTTTTGAACCGAGTCACCGGGGCTAAGGTTGGGGACCAGGCTGACCGGATGACCACGAGAATAAAGCAGAGGGATTTAATTCTTTTCTTACTAGAGTGTTGCGTTCGAACAGTATTTCTTTAAGGGATCTCAGGGTGTGTTATCCCTGAGAGCATAAAAAGTTCCTAACGGAAGTAATAACATATTAAAATTGTCTTATATCCCCAAAATGAACAAAATTACCATCGGAGGTATTCACATAGTCGCTGTCTTGGGGAATTATATATTTAAATAAATTTGTACTTAAAGTGATAAATAGAACAAAGGCATGGGTAAAGGTTGGATTATCGGATCGTCGAGTCATGGTTTTATCATTTGAGGAAAGAGCGGGTTCAAAGTCATTCACCCCAGGACCGGGTCAATCGGGTCAATTGTATAATTTGCGTTAAGTTTCGGACCGGGCCACATATGGACGGGTCAGGCCCAGTCACCGGGTCACCATAAGTATACCATTTTCTGCTCCGGCTGTACTATATGAAAAACTTGGTTGAAATTCGTTCAACAATTCTCAATTCATGGAGGAATATATTTCGAATTTGTAACTGGTGATCCTATGACAGTATATAGCAAGACCATAAAAAAAGTGAAGTAATTGTTGAACATTGCTTTAAAATTTAAAGAAAATGTTGATTCATTTTTAATATTGCGTTTATTGTGCTTTACAAATCAAAATAGAAAAAATAGCACTAAAATGTAACTGCAGTTGTAATTGTTATTTACATTTCACACTAAAATAAAAAATAGAATATTAATGGCTTTTATTATTTTATAATGTGGACTGGATTGAATCCTATAATTTTAGCAATGTATATATTTTCCAACAAAACAGTTACAGGTTAAAAGTAAATTCCGCCTTAAATTGAAGATTCTGTAAGAAATTTAAACTAAACTTGCAATAAACAAAGATAAAGTAACTTTTAGAAAGGTTGAAATATTGACATTATAACCTAATTAATATTTCCGTGCTATTGGGACTCGATAATTAAATTTAAATGCATGGAACAGCCGAGAACGCTTCAGAAACTTCTAACGAAACATCCGATAACGATAGATGCATTCCTC
>JAGDQP010062116.1:698-11927 GCA_022664845.1 Lepisma saccharinum
GTAACATTGAAACGGTGTCAATAGAATGGACTGACTGAGTTACATAGCGATTTTGGTGACTTTGTTTTCCATATGTCTAACATTAATATTAGTCAAAATACATAATTTGTAGTATTGTGTTTTCCAGTGTACGATATTAGTGTAATTTCCTTACTCTAGGCGTTATATTAGCTATGTATTATTTATCAAAGAGCTTCATGAGAACCATGCAATCAGAGCTGGTAACTTTAACCTGCTTATATATGCATCATATATGATATTCCAAGAATTATTTCCGTACTTTTTTTTAAAGTTACATGACCTGCTTTTCATTTGCATAATCAACAAAATTTCTCAGCCTTGCCACTGTGTATACAGGAACGATCCTCTCATGAATACAGACAGAGCTAACCGCCCCTTCGTACCTTCTCCGCACTCACATCATAATCTACCTCCACAGCGTTTTCAATCCATGAATCGAAAGATAACGCAAAGGACACAATAGCATTATACAAGAAGTATCATTTAGATTTAATCCATGGGAAATTTTGTATCTAATGAGATGCTCATAACAATATATGTGTCGAAAGGAGCTTCAAGGCCACTGCAAATTACATAACTAACGTCATTTCCTTATATTAAAACATTCGCTAAGATGGCATCCTGTGTTGAATTGCTCATTGTTGAATGTTGGAAGGATATGAATCTTTTAATTAGCACATGCAAAAGTGAATGCACTTCACATATTTGCGTCATTATTTCTGTGCAGGAAACAGCCACAGTATTCACCAACCGTACGATATTCATATGCAACAAGTGATTTTTTTTTTCTGTACTGGTGTAACTTGATTATTTCTGGGTAATTCTAATATTAATTGTTCAAAAGATAGGAATAAAAGATACTGATTTACTATGTTGTTTGTTTATAAGCTGGTTGTAGCATTATATTATGCCTAAGAGACGATTTGGACTCCAAATCCGCCATTTTTTTTTAATTTTTCCTCTCACAAGTTGCAGAACATTATTATTGATTCACATATTTTCTAGTTTAAGTTCAAAAGGTGTTCAAAAATTGACTTTAGGTGTTCAGAAGTTACTTTTAAACTGTTAAAGAAATACATTTTTTTTACAAGGAATGAAAATAATTATCATGGTCTAAACTTATTTCGTGCTTTGATAATTTGATATTATGTTTTTTTTTCTAGTTTAACGAAAAAATTAAAGTTGAATTTGAATTTTCTGGATATCATTAAATCCCAAATTAGGGAAGGGAACAAGCTGGATTTAGCACAATGGACTACATACAAACATTGAATGAAGTAATGGAAAGGACTAATGAATATGAACTTCCACTATGTTTGGGATTCATAGATTTTGAAAAGGCTTTCGATTCGGTCTCCTTGTCAGCAGTACTTAAATCACTTGAACACCAAGGCATCGAAAGTGCATACATCAAGTTACTGGGAAACATTTATTCAACTGCCACATCTGTCATTAGACTACATCGAGAAAGTGAAAAATTTTAAGTTGGAAAAGGAGTAAGGTAAGGAGATTCAATTTCTCCAAAACTGTTTTCTGTGGTCCTGGAGAGAGTGTTCCAAAATTTAAACTGGGATGAAGTTGGAATAAAAATTAATGGTGAATATCTTCATCACCTACGATTCGCTGATGATATAGTCTTGTTTGCATCAAGTGCAGAAGAACTACAAACCAGGAAGAACTAAGTAATGAGAGTTCGAAAATAGGCCTTAAAATGAACTTAAGTAATGTACAATCAACATGCTACAATGAAGGAAGTAAAGATTAACGGAGAGCTAATAGGCATAGTTGATGAGTATGCTTAGCTAGTCCAGCTCAAAACATGGAATGCAAAGTTGACTGATGAAGTAAATAGAATATGTTAAATGGCGTGGAGTTCGTTTGAAAGACTACACTTTATTTTCAAAAGTAAACTACCTATGTGTCTCAAGCATAAAGTTTATAATCAATGTGTCTTACCTGTGATGATGTACGGCTGTGAAGCTTGGACATTGAATGCACAAACGACTCAAAGATTGAGAGTCACACAAAGAGCAATGGAGAGATGCATGCTAGGAATAACCAGAAGGGACAGGAAGACAAATGAATTGATTCGTGCATAAACAAAGGTAGAGGACGTAATCAGGACTGTGAAGATGATGAAATGGAGATCGGCCGGTCACATATCTAGATGAACAGATGGAAGATGGACGACAAATATAATACGTTGGATTCATAGAGGAAAGAAACGACCGAGACGACGTCCAAATGTAAGATGGGTAGATGAAATCAAGAGTTTTTTAGGAGCTACATGGATGAGGATATCAGCAGACCGAGATATGTGGAAAGAAAAGGGGGTAGGCCTTCATCCAGCAGTGGACGGAGCCATCAGATGTCCTTACTGTAAGTGGGCTGCAAGAGGAAAAGTTGCTGCATTAGGTGAGAATGACAATTCGTTAACAAATACAAAGGCATGTGTAAAATTTAAGGTTAATTTTTGGTCTGATCTAAAATCAGAGTTATGGCAATCAGAGTACTTTGGTAATGCTGGAAAAAGAAAGCATTTAGTGAAATCGTTACTAATTGAGGTATTCAATTCCACTGCAATTTCTGGCAGAGGTCGTACATACATCAAGAGCAATGGCGAATTCTGAACGGGTGTATATGTTTGGGTAAGTTGGCCCTGCCTGCGAAGCATGTGATTGGGGTAAGACGACCCATGCTTCTTCCATAAAACTTAAATCAATATTTTAAGTTACTGTAGGTATACATAGATGAATTATATACCACGAATTGAAACCACAGAATTATATACCATAAAACCACAGACTGAAGACATTGGTTTCAACGCACAAAATTTCCATTGTCATTTCATGAGGATTATTTTCCGGATAGAATGTCCTGTGCTGAATGTAGTATTTGCGTTGGAAACCAAGTAGATTTCACAGTTTACATACTTAAGGATTCATCTGCTATTTCGAACATTGGTCATCGTTTGTTATAACATTCTTATAACGATGTTAACTTAAGATTTTGAGACAAATAGGTCTCACTGTTGGTGACATATAAGGTTTCGCCCACCATTTCAAACACAAGTAGATCTAAGTAAACTCAAAGTATTTTTTTTTTTACATCAATGTTTAGTTAATTAGAAAGCACGCTATGGGCCCATCTTTGTCCATTTTTTCACAAAGGCCCACTTTGCACAGGGGTACAGTGTTGTCAGATGGAGAAAATTTTCCCGCGAAACGGGAAAACCTGGGCCAAATTAACAATCGGAAAACAAATTGCCTCTTTTTGGTACATTTTTTTAAATGTCCAATAAATTTTAAAGAAAACTTAGAATCTGGGAATTTTGACAAAAATTGGGAAATTTTTTAGTATTTTGAGTGAAATATTGCTACCGGAACCTGACAACACTGCAGGGCTTTGCAAAGGTGGCCTATTTCCTACATATCACAATTTCTTGTTTCATTATGTCATTAATATAAGTTATAACTAAAATGTTAGTGTCATGCTGTGAAGGTAAGAAACCAACGTAACATACAGTGTCTTTGATACTTAGCTGTATCTGTTTATTTACTTCTCATTTCGAAAAACTTCCTTAAGGGAGGCCATCTTTGAAAAAAAATGACTAAATTAGTCATAAATATTAACAGAGATAAAATGTATCATCACACCCGTATTAAGGGTGGAAGGGTTGGAGCAATCGTGACCTAGGTGGGCTAAAGGACTTTTTAAAAATTATAAAAAGAAAAAAAAATCACCATAAAAGTTTTTAAAAATGACATGACTCATTCCTATGTAATTTAGAGACCCTTTTGAAAATGTTGGCAGAGTGCCCCAATCAATCATAAAGATAACGTAACATTTTGCACGATGAGCCCCCCTAAATTATCCGTAATTATAATATACTAATAAAAAATCAATTAAAGTACTTTAACTTTGTTTCAAAATTGCTTCCTTACAAAAATCGTAGTCTGTTGTGCCTGTATTATGTGCCGATGACTCATATTGAAGTGAGTGGGTCCTTATGTATTTTCTTTGAAAGGAGCTCCATGTATTTTCCCGCTCCAGGGCCTCCAATGGTCTTAATCCGGCCCTATCTATCACAGAGAGAGGAGCATCCCCAATAACAACTGATTGTTTTTCCTGGCTTGAGTGAACAAGTCTTAGAATTTTACCAACAGATGACAGTCGTAATTTCCCCCCCCCCCCTCGAAGACACCGGTTGATGATGGCTTTTATGCTAACGAGACTAGATCATTAAATATAATTCATATTCATTTATCAGCGATTTCAATCAAACTTGACATAATTTTTCAGTTAAATTAAATTTTTACAAACTATCTACCAATTTCATAATAACGAGACAAAAATATTTAATATCTTTGCTTATAATTTTGACTGGCTGTCTTAACTTTGAATAAGAAGTCCTGGGTTCGATAACAGTGGCCGTATCCTGACTGAGGTTTTCCCAGTTTTCTTTTCTCAGTCACACCAGGCAAATGCCAGGATGATACCTTGGACTTAGGCTCTGACTGATGATCACCGTTTCCATGGAGATAAGACTATTATTCAACATATTCACGTTAGAGCGATTGAATAGATCAACAAACTTTAGTCCCATGATACGCATTTCAAGGATTTACCCAAATAAGATTTTGAAGTTAATTTCCACCAAATTCCCATTTATTTGCTAGCTTCTTTAGCCATAACTTTTTAAATGAATATACACATTTTCATAAAACTTGTGTTTTATAGAGGACGTTCCAGTGCTAGTACCTTACCTTTAGAACACATAGTTCTGTTTTCGTAAAAACGAGACAAACGATTTGAAGTTTTATGTATTTTAACACAGTTTGACAATACTGTAGGAATAAAGTATACTCTATGACTTAGTTACGTTAGAATTCTCAACAGAATAATAATTTTCGGGGTTACAAGATGAAACTCTTAAGTACATAATTGGGCATAACGTGTGAAACGTTGAACGATTCGAGTCATATTTACCCGGTATTTGTTACAAAGATGTTTTAAGCGTATTAAATTCTTATAGTAATTCGAACCTGATAATTAAGAAATCTTTTAACTTGCTAATGTATGCTATACTGTTCCAAAATATCGCACAGGTCAACAGGATATTCTGCGAATTGAATCACCTTGTGCCACTTTTGAGTTTTGGAGAGGTTTTTGCTCCTCCCCTGAAACCGTTTTCCGGCCCAAGCAAAATAAAAAAAAAGTGTATCCTAATAATTATAACCCTACTGTACACCTGCAAAGTTTGTAGGAAATCGGAGATGGACATGTAACGGTGTAGATCACCATCGCCATCTTGGTACGCACATTTCATTGATTTACATGGAAATTTGTTTTACTCGTCTTATATCTTTCAGAAGCATACTTTTAACTTCTGTTTTCACCCAGTTTATCGCCATGTTCTCTTTTGCTCATGCTATTTTATAGAAATGCAATATTTTACACACGAACAATATAATTTCCCGTTAACATATTGTGTTTTATATAGCAAACCATTAAAAATACATTATACTTATATATTTGAAGAAACGTCACAAACTAAAACTATACAATAGTCAAAATAACCACCAAGGCAAATTTTGTGAAAGCAGAACATAAATATTTTACTTCCGAGAGGAATAAAATGAGTAAAACAATTCCCGTGTAAATCAATGGAAAGGTCGTACCAAGATGGCGGGGGTTATCTACATCGTTGAAAATCTAAAATCGATAGTAGACCAATTGAAATATTTAAATTTTATGATGAGTTATAATTAACTTTACTGAAGGAAATAATTACTTTCCGATATATCCAGCGTTTCTACCCCATACCATATATATTGGACATTTCCCGTTACCCACTTTTGTGGAATAGCGAAATGAAGAAAGTAGGAGGAAACGGGAGAACCCAAGAAACCCATGCACATGGTGTGTGTCAACCACAAAACCCACATGCGTGACCTAGGATCGAACCGAGGCCCCCACGCACCAAAGTGCTCTACCACTTTGTCTCTTGTTTTGTGGGTGGGGTATAACCATACCCATATAATATAGTTATGTCAATCGACCCAATATATTAATCAGATTATGATATGGATGTAGCATAAACAGATACTGGAAATTTGGACCCAGTTCTACATCCCTTACTTAAACTCAAATATACTCTAAACTTGAAGCGGCTAACCGGAAATGGCCAATATGGGTATGAATTCGTTTATTTCATCATTCTGAATTGGTTGAAGTATATATTGCATGCTACCTTCTGAATCGCTAGATATACATCACCCAGGGATTTTTTTTCCTGTCTGAAGGTAAAGGGTGGACCAAAATCCTGCACCATAGGAATTTGATTACTAACTGTTATATTACCTCTTGGAGATGAAAAATGTTGGCTACTGAAGAGAGTGCTGGGCTTATTCTGCTGTGTGAAAGAGAAGGATACTCCGAGAGAGTCGTTACAGCGAAATTCAATCGGAGGCACCCTGAACGACAGCCAGTGTAGCATAGCGCTCTGGACAGAATGCTTGAAAAATTCAAGACCACAGGTAGTTTCTCGAATCTGGACGTCCAAACATATCTGCAGGGGTGGATAAAGTGGTCTTGGTGAATGTAGTGACGAGTCGACAGAAATAAACTCACCGAATAAGCTTAGAATCGTACGTTCCTGCGACAAGTATTCGACGCATCTTGAAAAAAACACCAGTTTCACCCCCTGTAATTCGCAAATGTTGCCCCATATGACAGAAGATGATCCGGAACACAGGTGATCGTTTACAGTTGTGTTTTGACATTGGATGCATTCACATTGAAAATATATTGTTATCTTTGTAGTGCTGAATTTGTGGCCCACCTTGTGGAGATGGGCAAAAAATAACGTTGCTGCTATTTTTTACTGCTACTTTGGCTAAATTGCTATCACTGCTACGACAGATGAAAAGTAACAAACTCCTACTCCAAACTTCGCGAAAGAGATTAACAACAGCACACCGATGAAAAAAAAGGGGCAAGTGCAAGCTGTTAATTCATTTATTTTTTCTAGACGACGCTTATGATGAACAGCGTTGCCATATCTCTTGAGACCTCTCTCGCAGTTGATTAAATGTACACGCGCTCTTGCTTTCTATGTAAAGTTACAACTCTATTACAACTTCCTGTGAATTCATCTGCCTGAAATAACATTAAAGGAATATGTAATTCGGTTCCTATTCCACATAGAGCTTTGAAACGGAAGATATACATACCAAAGTGTATATCCAGAATTGCACGGTGATGTTGCTTAAGTACTGGCATCCCGAGGCTTAAAAATTTAAAATGGCAATAAGGGTTGATTTTGCTTTCTTTGAAACAAGCACTAAATTTTGACTAACTTTTAGAGGAAACACGGTTCGATACCTCATACACGGTAGCTGAATGAGTAAGTAGTAAACCAACAATAATATGGTGTAGAACAGCGTTTTGTAAACTATTTTCAAGAGCGGACCAATTTTATTAGTTGGGAGGTACTACGGACCATCTAACTCTAGCTCTCTTGGAAGGTAGATGTTGGTTTTTGTTTAGTAACTGAGAGTTATAAGAAATTTTACTTTTCATAATATAATTTATATCATCTCTACCTTTTCTGTGCTGACCAAGGTAGTCTAGTGGGCTGAGGCGTTAGGCCAACGTCCCAAGGTCGCGGGTATGAATTGAACCCCAGCTGGAACATGGATGTTTGTGGATTTTAATAAATGTTGCACTTATATGACAGTGACGGGGCGAAGTCAAAATTACTAAAATCTACCTTAGAAAATAACATTTACCAAAGATTTTTATCTGTCTTGTATATTTCACTCGCAAAAGACCTGTTGATCACGAATAGTGCAAAGTAAGCGGGGCTCGATTATCGTCATACAAACGATCAAGCACATAATTCTCTAAATTTTGAATAGTCATTGTATTCTTAGAGGTCAAGGCGACATGATTCTTTGTTATATGCAACCATGCTGTTTGATACGCAGTTGTCATGAATTTGAATTCTAATGTTCAAGGACAACAGGGAAGGTCACTCAGAGGACCACAATGACAAATTATCGAGGACCACATGTTGCCCACTGACCACAGTTCGCGGAACGCTGGTGTAGAAGGTTTTCAGGATTCCCAGATTCTGTAACCCAAAGGTTTCAATCTAAAGTGAAGTACCAATTTGGATACGCGGAATCAAACAATGAAATTTTCGGAAACAGGGGCATCCCGGGAATAGTGCTGCGGGAGGGACGTCAAAATTTTAAACTGAAACAGGAATTGATTTTGCTTTTTTTGTAACAAATATACTTTCTATTTGTTACAGTTGGTAACAATAAACAACATTTGTTTCGGTAATCTCCAACATAGCTGGACTAGCATGACTTAAGATGTCAATCGTTAGCCACCCTCTGCTGTTCCCCCAAAAGCCTGGCTGTATTTCGTCTTTGCTCTTTGAAGTTGACGGAAATAATTTTAAACATATTGCAGCATTCTTTCATTCACAGGGACAAAGCAATATCCAAATTTAGTATTTAACTTCAAATACACCATTCATAAGCAAGTAGGCATCCATATCTGACTATGGAATTTGCCATTCAATGATTAGGACAATGATTCCCAACCTACTTTCTCACGCAAGAATCCCAGAAATATTTAACAAAGCTTTGGGAAACCCTGGTCTGCTTGGCACATATTTTATATTTTGTCTAGAGTGAAATATAAAGTAGCATTCTATAGTAGGTGAACCAAACAATAATTCGTTTGTTTTGAATACTGATTTTCACGGAACTCCTAATACTGCGTCGAGGAACCCTACAGTTCAACGGAACCTCGGTTGGGAATCTCTGAATTAGGATGAACCTTCTGCGTAGCACGGTCGCCTTCCGTCTGGAGGTCTCAGGTTCGATTTCCGATGGGGGGTTAAATTTTCGGTGTTGACCCAGCGTCGGGGGGATAATTTGGGAGATATTTAAATAAGGAGCAGACTGTAGCCACGAAAGTCATTAAGGATTTAAGGATATGCAAGAAGGATAGTTATGGATGGAGAAAGTTTAAATTACTTTGAAGGACCTGTCCCATTCGGAAAACTGGTAACATTTATTTTTAATTTCTCATTTATGAACAGCACTTAAATGGAAACTTACAGTCATTAACTACATTTTCGATACTAGAGAGTTTTACCAAATCGGAATTTTATTTGTAAGTTACTGCATTTCAGTTACAGTATCAATGATGGCGTGAGGATAAAAAGTCCGGGGGACTACAATATTTCAATTTGAAAAAGTCAGGGAACTGACTTAAGTTTGTGGTACATCTAGCAAACAAAGGTTACTGATAAAACTGGGGGTACAAGGGGGCTAAGGTTGATCTAATGGGGCTTCAGCCCCTAGGCCCCATCTAGCGCCGTCTCTGAACAGTGCGTACCAAATTATATTTTCTAATGTTGCAGTTCTAAATTTTGAAGTTATATAGCTATGTATACCATTCGATATGTTCATATAGAAAACTGACTCAATGCAGAGCACACAAAGACGCTTTTATTAATCATAGCATAACTTTTGAATGGATTGAGATATTGCGATCAAATGAAGGCAAATTATTTTTAAGACTCTTTTTTACATTCCACTTACTGTATGTATCTATCTTCTACAGGAATATAGTTTCTCGCTGCTCGAAAGTTATGTAACGAAGTATAAAAGTTATGTAAAAAAAATTACTTTATCGACAGAACTTTAGTTCAAAGATACCAGAAAGGTGGCAACGCTGCGGTATTAGAGAGTGGCAGACATTATATGGGTGTGTTGAATGGATAGAACAAAAGTCTATGTGATATCATTCAGTGCCACACCACTCTGCTGACAAGTTTCAACTTCTTTCCCGTTTTCTTTTCTAAATACAGACAAAATGTAACATAGATGTTTGTTCGCGCAAACGCTTCATATCATAAATTTTACTAATAGACCCTTGGTAACTGCCCGTACTTGTCAATGGAAAAAGGTAAGAAAATAGTAGCGACTTGGACCGTTATTAAGTCCAATCTCGGCAATCATCAAGGTATCTTGAATTTATTAGGTACGCCATTCATGGATATGTAACTGATGGCGCCATCTATGTGGAACTGTACCATGACGTCACTGCACGGACCTTCACATTGAGTCGTCTACTAGGATCACCCAGCGACCGTATTTTTATCATAGTCTAATGATTGCAGCGCTATTAAAGTAGTTGTGAATGGAATAAATAATAACTGTATTATTTTCTTTGTGATCCTCGTTATTTTTAAACAATGAATAAGCACGACAACTTTGCCGTTTCAACGTGTAAATACACGGGCCAAAACAACCCATAGGTTATTATTATTATTATTATTATTATTAGTAGTAGTAGTAGTAGTAGTAGTAGTAGTAGTAGTAGTAGTAGTAGTCTCTTTCATCCTCTAATAATGAAGAGAAAATTCATGAAAGTATGGGCACGCTAAGTGTACGTCTCTCTCTCTCTCTCTCTGTTTATTACTTGTGGGTTCATCTTCTGTAAGTTTTCATGAAACCTGATTTACACTTATAAGCCATATAGTGTAAGGCTATTCTCAAAAGTTTGAGAAGCTATCGCGAGCACCCATCCAGAACAAAGAAGACAGCGGCTAGTGTCTTAACCAAGGTACTATACAGGCATTCCCCTGTTGATACTGAGGAAATTCCTGGACACCATTAGTTAGCATGGCCAAAACGAAAACTGTAACCTGCTAACCTTTCTAGCGATGTTCCGAAGTTTGAGAACGGCAATGACAAAATTTACAGGTTCGAGTTCTGCTGCCGGCTACGTTGACTGAGGTTTTCCAGGCTTGCCATCATTATCAGTAGCCGGATGCCTATATGGTAACATAGACGAAGGCCCTGGTCTCCACTTGAAATGTATTATCGTTATTTCGTAGCCCAAATTACTGTTTCAATCTTTGAATTTACACTATGTTTGTAAGCGAATTTTACGTAAGCAGTGTCCTGATGCCCCCTCCCACTATCTGATGAAATAAGCAAAGCTTAAATTAAACCCTCTCCTTGAATTTTTACGTAATGCTTGAACGATCCTTATGTTTAGGTGTGAGTGTGAATTAGAGAGGGCGCTGACTGTAATAATTGCTCGTGCACATAATTGGTTACAAATAATTGCCAAAAGGATCCAAAAATATATTTACTTTTAAGGGAAATAATATTA
>JAGDQP010062118.1:0-11927 GCA_022664845.1 Lepisma saccharinum
ATTATTTGAAAGTTCGAGTTATTTTTGAAATTTGGAGATGGTAGGTATTGATACAAACAGTGAGAGATGGCTGTGTTCGCAACAATATAAAGCAGATATAGGGTAAAAATGTTTTGTTTCAATATGGAGATAACTTGCATTTCTGTAATGAATGTATGCACTGGACATATTATTTAACGTTGAAACATATAGCAGGGAGTGTTACAAATAAAACATTGCACTGAATGTCTAAAGAATATTCACATTTATCTTCCTCATTACAGTCGTTATCTTTTCTCTGATTCTTAAAGTCAATGTTGTCTTTGTAAAACTCATGTTCTGCACATTTCGCTACTGATACCCAACAAGTATTCAACATGTCTCAACTTCAAAATACTCATGGTCTTACCTTCTTTGGATTCATCATTATCACAGTTCTTCATATCTTAGAAGTACCTAAATTTGAGCCAATGTCTGCTTTGTATTGTGGTTCATCTTGAAGTAATGACTGAATTGTCTTCTTGTGGTTTTGCTAGTATAAACATTTGCAAACGGAAATGGTGTAATTTGAGTTGACTGTACAGGCTAGAAATAAGAAGGCGTCTCTGTTTTCCAATCCAAGGCTGGAACGTTTTTCTCAAGAAGGAAACTGTGCCTGGGGTAAGTTTGCCAATTTCATTATAACGTAGCTTTGTACTGTATATCTCAAGTTCAAGGTATGGATGTCTCTTCTTGATATTGTCCTTAGTAGAATATTGGCAATAGCTTTGGAACGAAAACGGAATTTTCTGATTGTGTAAAAACATTTTAGGTTGTTAAGCGTACTTGTGCCGCAAAGAGAAGAATAGTTGAATATACCCGTAATTAAGTAGTTTACTAAACTTCCATCATAACACACATTTGAATATCACATTTTACAAGTCAGTGACAAAGTAATAGGATTAAGACAACTATTACTCAACTATCAACTATTCGATGATTCGGTCAGATAACGTTTATTGAATTTTTAGAACATCTTTTGTGTTTCATACACTTAATATATGTTAATGGAGTGGGGAAGTAGTTCTATTTTACAGAGTAAAATGTGGATAATTATTAGAAATATTAGGAAATAATAGACACTGGGTTCCATTACAAAAAAACTACGAAAACGAGAGGAAATCACTTATTCCATTTTACGACAAGTGCTATGAAACGTTGAAACATCATTTATGTTTTACGTAAGCGCATATTTGGTGATTAATAAACTTTCTCAAAATGAAAAAATAGTTCTAACAGAAAAATAGAAGTGACATGTAAGAAATAATATATATGTAAATTACATTTACTACAACTTCTTACGCAACATATTTTGTGTATTTTTCTATTAACATCTTCTTTGTAACGTAAATAACAACATAATATAAGCCAAACCTGGTGACATCGAGCTAAGCACCGTGGTTTTAACGATATCAGAGATATACGGAAGTGACTTCACATGTTTACATAATTGTATTTGTTACATAAATCATAACAAGAAGTGGACAAAAATCCACTGTCCAAGCAAACAGGTAGTTTGCATGAACATGGATATAGAAGATGATGTATAAGCATTACATAATAATGTAAGTGAATTAATGATTACGGCGTTAACTCTCGTCCGGACAGACCCGATGAAATAACATGACATAGGATTTTACGGGTCATCCTTTTCCGTAAACACTGCTGAATCACTGAAACCTCTCTTCCGACATCTTCGTCATAGAGGAGGAGAAGGAATCTTCATCGCAGATGAAGTACCTGTACAAAGCGAGCAGTGAGAGCTGCTCTCTAGAGTACACACGAAAATCTTATGAGTTAAGCGCCGTAACTTTATAGTTTTGATCATGTGACTAAATCCATAGCCGACCAAAACCTCTCGCTTTCTATCTTTTATTTCATAAGCTACATCCCATTTCGACACCACTCTAAATAAACTCGTTCTGCCTCCGGGAGCTCGCAGAATGTTACATGTTGGCGATGCTGGCTATTTTTCTATATATTTTTCAAAATACTTCTAATCAGATCCACACGATACACGTGGGCAAAGACAATTTTTTTCCTGCAATTATTTCATAAAATGCCTCTCCATGGCAGGGAATCCAAAATATTTCTTTCATTTTTAAGTATGTTTTCTTTGAAAGTTTCTTTTGTTTAAGAACACTTCAAGCTGAATATAAAGGATGTTAGTATTTTCCGTAAAGCGTTTCTTTAACAGGATGTTATTGTAAACCAAGCTCTCATGCGATGTTTCTTCTTGATTTTAAAATCATGCAGTGTATATTTTCGGTCCGCATCAACATAACGTATTTAGAAATAAACACAAACGTCCTTGAAAACATCAAAGAGAGCAAATACTTGTAAATCATGCTGACACAGCTGTTCGTACATTTCCTTTTGTAGCACAAAGTGTATGTTTTATTTTATTTTTTGTGCAAAGAACTATTACGGCAACTTACTCTATATACACAGAAGCTAAGCAGAGCATTGCTCTATATAGATAATTCTTTCTTTTCTCTCCTTGTTGTATGTTAAAGTTAAAATATGTTAAAGGTGACAACTTGAGATCCGTAAAACTATATTTTGGTATTGCATATACAATAGTAGCCGTATGTTAAGATAGGGATTTTTTTCTTATACTATTCTGGTTTGGTCTTGAAGTGCAAATTCCTTTTTTTAAAAGAGAGAACTTTTACTTAGCAAATAGTATTAGAGCACGGTAAACACGAGAAATAATCCCCTCCCAAGGGAGAAGGCGGCGAAACCCCCCGAAAGTATTAATCCACTTTAACCGAACAAACACGTTTTTAACCCTCCCATCTACAAGACAGGCCAATCGTTTGGCGAAATGTTGTCAAAATTCAACCTAATTGTATAGTTGAACAAATGGTCCAACGACTAAGCCAAATTACAATTTGGAGTAAGTATACGAAGCTTACCACTGGATATTTTTTCTTAGTTTACACAAACAGGACGGTTTCAGTCGATTAAGATTCTAATAATTGGCAGAACGAATCGAATCGCAGACGGGATGCGTCCGTTATCGCATGTAATTTAGATCGAAACTATTTTGAATTCACGTATTCAACAACAGGAAGAGAGCGCAGTTCAATATATTATTCAGAAAGAGAATCTAATTATGCAACTCAACCCCGAAATGACCATAAACAAGAAAATATACTTTATTTTGAAAGGTTTGGAAAAGAGTTTCTTGGACGAATGCTCTTTTCTTAAGTTCGATTCGGTTTCGCAATTAAAAGCACATGCATAAACTGACAAACAGAGAATTTCTTTAGGGCAAACAAAGACTGTTAGAAATTGAAAAAAACAATGAAAACTTGTGAAAACTTACTTTACAAGTCAACCAGTTGGGCAAACACAAAATTGGTAAACTACACCTTTTCCTGCTTTGCAACACTAAAGCAATGCGCCCCAACAGCTAACGAGCCAAAGGCAACAATATTTAATCAATACGGAATTGTTGCAATAGCCTCCTACACTAGATGATAGGCAGGGAACTTTAGTGCCCCTCGCACAATTACAACAATGCAATGGTTACGAGCCCACCTATAAAGGTGGTTACCATCAAAAAGCTATTAGCCAAGCACAGGTAGCAAGTAATACCGACGGCGGACTACGGATGGCAAGGCTGACACGACTGTCACTCTTCAAAGCCCATACGTTAAAACAAGCACTGCCACGTACCAGTGGAACAGGAACTACTTCCACACAAGTGAAACAACACGCTGTACAATCGATTTCTAGCCAGAACCAAATGCGTAATTATGGTGTAAACGAACTTTCGGATAAATGATTAAATCTAACTCTGCAAGTGCAGCAAATACGTTTGGAACAACTCACTAGGAGAACTAATCAGTTGCAAGCGAACAATCAGTGTTCAAGGGGCGGAACAAGATCCCGAAACTTTTATAGTGGAAGCTACCGGCCTAGCTGATACGGCTATCAAAACAACAGTAGAGGTCAATACAATTCTTATTACGACCAATATCCTTTGGAAAAAAATGATCATAGCCGCAGTAACGCTTCAAAAAGACGCCAACGGGGAGACAGAGGAGGCCGCAACCGTAATAATAGACGTGGCTATAGTAGACTTATCACAGTAATTATCGAACATTTGTTTGCAGACCAAGACGAGGAAAATGACAATTGTTTTGATTGAAGACAGGGGAGAGCCCAGCGCTCCCTTGAAAGAAAATCGTTTTTCTGCACGAAACCTAGTGAAATGTCACATTTACACTACGAAGCTGTCGGACGAATATAAAATCACTACATTTAAAGCTGAATTGAACAAGAATAGTCATGATTTAATTTTAGATAGTGGCAGTAGTATTTCTATAATCCGAAAATTGCAGATACTAAGGGATGAAAAGGTATTTAAAATATCTACAAAAGTTAAAGTCATAGCATATAGGATTCTTCATTTGAACCATGGTGTAACATTGAACATAGAGATAGGTGGCATTGTATTCCGTCATCCCTTCTATGTCATAAACCATGAGTTTTGGCATGCAATTTTAGGGACAGATGCATTACGACACTTCGAAGCTAAAATATATTATGCAGAAAACACTTTTAGCATGTACTTTAAAATACACCATATAGAATTTACTCAACAGAAATATAGCGTGGTCAGTAAACTAATTAGTACATCTAAGTAATTTTACATGCTACAACCTCATGCAATGACAGCTATTCCAAAGAAAACGAAGAGCGACATTTTAGACAAAGAAATACATTTCAAACCTAACAAGAAAGTAATGCGAAAACTGAAGGTCAAAATTTAGGAACAGGTGACAAACGGCGATTATTTGTGTGCATAAGTTTTTAATTAAAGTAATAACAGAATACCAGTACGTTGTAAAAATATTTTGGGTAAAATTAATACTTCTTTTAAAGTAGAAAGGCTTACCAGCGTGAAAGGAAACAAAATTGTAGAAATGCTCACAACTTACACAGTAGCTACTGATGAAGATTTAGAACTACAGAAACGGCTAGAAGCAACTGCCAAACTTTTTGACACCTCTTAATTCGACAAGTTAACACCGGAAACAAGTAGAACATCTGTTATACGAATTTCTCCAGGTATTGAGTTACTCGCCAAGGTACATAAGCATGATCCGAGGTTACGAACAGAAGCTACTTATAGATACAAATATACAACCATTTACACACAAAACCTGTACAATTTGTCCCGGAAATTGCAAAACAGATCGACGACTTGATTCAAGCAGGCGTGCTACAGCCTGGTTTTAGTGATTATACGTATCGCATTGTATTAGTAAAAAAGGCTGACTCACGATACAGATTTTGCTGCGACTTTAGGACGATAAATGCCTATCTAAACAAGCCCGCAGATATTCAGTGAAATCAGTGTTATACAAAGTACGCCATTGCAAGTAGATGGTTAATGTTGACATTAACAGTTCATTTTTTTCAGTAAAGATCAATAAAGATTCTAGGAAATATCTAACTATAAGAGTACCCCTCGGGTGCTTTCAGCTTTTGCGTGCGCCTATGGGATTAGTCAGCTCAAGCGCTGTTTTGAGCCATGTAATGCACAGCCTTACGAAAGAGCTGGACAAAGAAACAATTTGTCATTACGCGATGACATAGTATGCTGTGGAATTGACTTTTCCAGTTTTTTTCACACTCTCAGAGAACTGTTTAAGAAAGTCCGTGAAATAGGCATACGCGTATCAATACGTAAAGCTAGATTTTTTATGACAAATTAGACGCTTTTGGTTATGAGGTCTCCCAGGACGGAATGAAGATTTCTATAAAAATACGGGCTGCCATAGATAACTTTAAGGCACCAAAATATGTGAAATCTCTTAGACAATTCATCGGACTCTGCAATATCGCCCGGACCCAAATACAGTCTTTTGCCAGTTTAGTAGCACCACTTTTGGAACTTACAAAAAGGGCAAACGATATAGATGGCTCTCTACGCGTCAAGAATGTTTCCTCACTCTTATGAAAGCACTAGTTAATTCTATTGCGTTAAAATACTATGAGCCCGATTCGCCGATTAGAGTGCACGTAGATGTATCAGATGAAAATTTGAGTGAGACAGTAACGCAACTTGATAAGAAGACCTCGGAAAGTTTCTGTTTCCGAAAGAAAGAGATACTTACGAACGCGAAATTTTATCCGCGGTGTATGTACTGAAAGTTGTTCCCTATCTTATTTTAGGAAGCCATTTTGAGCTCTATACGGTTCGTATCCTTCTCCAAAGCTAAAACTGCTAAGGATCCATTTGGTAAGATCTAGCGCTGGTTCACGTTTCTCGGAGAATATGACTTCACGCTCCGCCACTGCCCTACAAACGAAAATATAACAGACGTATTCACGAGGAACATCAAGAACCTAGAACAACACCTATACCCGGACGTTGTTAGTTTGCCAGATATAGGAGAACATATATGTTCTGTTGACACACTATGTGAGAAGCAAGAAGACAAATATACAGGTGCAACCCAGGACACACAAAATATTAAGGATACATATTCACAAACGTGGAGAAAAGTCACCGAAAATTTCCATTAATTAGACCAATTACAAGATAATGAGCACATTGTTGGAGTTTTATTTGACATTCTAATATAGCAGCACATCAAAGGAAGGACTCAGCTTTTGCAAGAATTAAAGAAGCCTTTTGAACCCATATAGCCAAATGGATAAAAATGTATTACGAGACAGTAAATACTTTAGACTGATAGCTGACGTTTTGTATACAATTGCTCCTAGGAATAATGCTAACACTAACACTAAACAGTTATGTATACTCGACCAACTAAAAGGTGTTTGGTTTGAATGTATACACAAGTTTAAAACAGCAAACCATTTAGGTTTCAAAAAGACATATATGTCCGCTTCAAGAAAATATTACTTAGGAAAATTAAAACAGTTTCTTAGTGTCAAGACTCGGCTCTGCGACACATGTTAGTGTAATAAAATCGTCAAGAAATTGCAGCAAGGACAGTTGCAACACAACGAGACACCAGCAGCTTTTACCTGTTATCAAATCAATACGAGCGGACCTTACTGCGAGTCCTATTCTATAAAGAAACATATCATCTCCGCTCTTTGCGAGGGAACAAGACTACTAATTTCAGAAGCCGAGGCTGACATCACTGCGAAAACGATTTGTGATTTTATTTATAGAATAATCATACTTTGTTACGGTCGCCCTCTTATGTTGAAGACGACCGTCATATGGCATTCCGTAGCATTCACTACATAGAGTTGTGTAATTTGATGGGAATCAAACCCTACAATTGCTTAGGATACTCACAATCAAGTATAGGACTGATTGAATCTTCACATTCTCTTTTGGAAAGCATGATTAAAATGTATATTTCTGAACACCAGGGTAACCAGAAACATTTTGATATTCCGCTCCAAAGTGCGTATTCATCGTGAATAACTCGATACACCCTAGTATCGGGTATTCCAGTAACTACCTGGCGCATGATTTTCAGCTACTTGACATAGTTGATAGTATGTTTAACACGATATGTGAAATACCTGAAAACTCTCAGCGCCTTGAGAATATGCAATCAGCGAGACGCCTATTTGCCAAGAACTTTCTTCACGACCACCAGGTTCAGAAAATATTTTATGATCGCAAACATCGGAAGAACGACTACCAGATTGGATCACAAGTGCTATTCTAAAAGTAATCCTTTAAGAAAGGAACGGCTATAGCCTTTTCCACTCCATACCATGGTCCAGCTACAATTTTGGAGAAACTACACGGTAACGCATACGAGGTGAAAATTCTCGACAGCAAAGGCAATTGGATAATAGAGCAAGTTGCAATAGAACGTTTAAGTCCATATTATGAAGACGTCAACTTCTTGCAGGAATACGGTATCGATTGTGAGGGAAACCAATAATATAGACACGATTTATTGTTTGTATGCACGGTGAAAAAATCCTACTTAAATCTGATGAGATGAAAATAAATGTAATTTTCGACTTTTTTATTTAAAAAAATATGTTAAACAGGAAAGAAGAACCTTTTTTTAACAGTCGTTAATCTTTTAGGAGGGTAGTTGGTAATAAAACCGAGTCACTTCCGGTTTCAAAGAGGTCCGATTTGACCAGAGTCTAGTAGAAATGCTGGTGGCTCTTCGAAGAATTGTCCCTTTTCCAACTATTTAATTGTTCGACTTATTTTTTATTTTTTAGGGAAATCTCTCTTAGAGATTGAATCTACATTAGAGCACTTTGTTATTGCATTAGCGAATTTTTTATTTTGAGTAAGATGATGTATTGTAGTACTTGTATTACTTTTTTTCCTGATACCCCAAAATACATCTCTGAACGTGATTTTTTAACTATAAGACGCTATATGTTGGAAACTATGGGCATATTTTTCTGTTGTTTTGCTTAGTTACAACGTGATTTTGTTATGTCACAAGTAAATCCGTTGCATCTCACTTACATAACCAAAATAATAAGCAAAGGCTAACAGAAACTAAACATTTTTTATTCTGCAGGAATATAGGTTTGTAGAAAATGGTTATGCATATTTAGCTTTTATTGTACGTTTTATTGTTCAGAACCTGAACGCAGTTTACGCTAACTCAAGCAACGATTGAGTTATTTTTTAAAATATAAACTGACAGAAAATGTATTTCAATTTATGTATACGTGAAGCAGTTAGACAAAGAAAGGTACAATAGTATGAGTATTTACCTTACTGGAGTTCCCAAGCGATGCGCGTTCCATCGAAGTGTGGCATGATAACAGGCGTGTCCCTGTTCTTCTCCACGTATCGCTCCACGTGCTGTATAAGTTTCTCAAAGAAAAGCTCAGGGCGGCTTTAAATGCCTCAGTTAATATCCTTGTCGTGAGCGCGTATTGAAAGTAGCCTTCAATTTCACTTCGACTTTCCTCAGGAAAGAACTCACTGTATACACTTTCAGGAAATTGATATTTTTCTTTCAAGATCGTAAAAGCACTACTAATAATTCCCAGTCCAGCTTTGTAGTAAGTATAACCGGATATCTTGTGCGGTTCACTACATGCAAGTGATGTTGACAATCTCGCATCCTCACCTTTTTCTTTTTGCAATACGAAGCTACGAGATTGAAGTTCAGACAGGCACGCTGACACATCACAAGTCGGTAGATCAAATTATACCATGTTATGTTACGGTATATGTTTATGTTTTTGTTATTATAGATGAGCACTATGTTAATAGCTATTATTATGATAAGAATTTAAATACAAAAAAAAAGACAAAGGGCGCAAGCAAGATTTATTAAAAAAATAGATATAATTTTAGAATTAACTTTTGTATAATGTAGAATTCCAAGATCGATTCCCCTTTTCTCTTTCTCTTCTAGAGTAAGAAAGACAATATGGATTCTTTACTTCTCATAGTATTATTCAGAATGATGGGAATTTGGCCAACTATATACCTTACTGAATTTCCTATCAACCAGTATCACGAGAACATTTTACAGCAAGTAGGGGCAACACTTACCAACAAAGGTTTAGTCGTAAATTCTAATACTGATGTTTACATTGCTGTACGCTCCAATCTAAATCTTGAGACCACCTATCCTTCGAAGTAGAACTGCAAAGAATGGAATGACATCAGGAAACAAGTCAAAGACAATTAGATTTTTTTTCGAAACATACAGGACACTATTCCTTGTCATTTTAAGATTGAACCTTTCCAAACAATCTCATGCGCTAACAATACTCGTTCTCAACGAAGTATTCTAAACTTTTTGCTCGGCATAGGTTCTTTCGGTTTGAGTATTTCTAATCTAATTCAACAAAGGCGTCTCTCTTCTTCAATTGAACAACTTCGTCAACACGAGAACCTTCTGACCAACGAAATCAATGATATGCGAAATAGCCTCAGCTAAGAGATTAAGATAGTGAAAAGCGTCGTCATTCAAGTGAAACACGCCTTCCTTGGCTTTCAAAATTTTCTCAATGGGCACAAGAATCCAGAAAATTATCCGCACTTTACGCTCATTACTTGGTCCAGAGTGAAATAAAGCAATTTATGTCGAATGTCTTGAGAAACAAATTGTCACCCGAAATACTTTCTGAATCTTCTGCTTTGAAACTTGGTACAGAACACGAACTTCTTCGCGATACCATTTACAAATTTGATCTAGGATAATTATATACTGTTAGTAAAAGCTTTCTGGTATCATTCAATTTTCTGACTAAAATGTTGACATACTTTTACAAATTCCACTGATCAAGCCTACATCAATAAATACCTTATTTGAAGTAGTCCATATGGGTTTTCTCTATGATAAAACACACACATTTCTTTCACTACCTAAATTCGTATTCACTTCAGGTACTGAGGTCGAAGACAAATTCTGTTCATTTGAAAGCTTCTTATATATCTGTGGAACCCACAGTTTTCGTAATTCCCAGAAAGCTGCGTGTTTAACGGAAATAATCCATAATAAGACTTACTCTTCATGTCAACTTCAGACGCTGGACTTTAACATGAAATACATATACAAATATTCCGATACTGGGATTCTTATTTCGTTATTAGTTTCATTTCATAGAACCTACACATTTCCTTCTGGAATTTCACATAGCAAGCTATATGACAATACTGCCAATAGTTCTTTGTTTTTCCACTATAATAAATTTGACATCTTCTTTCTCAAGACATTATTCTTACTTCTAAGCTTCAAATTGGAACAGCTACTCACCATTTAAATGTGAATAAAGCGATTGACTTTCTTTCTCAAATAGAGAACTCGACTATTAAGCAATTTGACAAACTCAAAGGGCAATTAGACTCTATCAAACATCGAAACAAACTATATCACCTATAGAATTCGATCTCTCTTACACTAATTTGATAATTATAGTAATTACTGTGTCTTTATTTTTGTTATTGGATATAGCATTAGGATATACTTTTCATGTAATATCTAGACGTATTAAGTCATTAGAACGTCAACGAGTAGAGGATAACAATGAGTTTACTTCCTTCTGTTTTTCTTTGTAGATAGATGTCTAAGTTAACGCTATTGCCACTATTTACCCAGCTTGTATCATCTTCGCTATTTTGCTGTTTCTATTTATTCTAGGTAAGTTTTTAAGGCATAAGAATAACAAGGTAAGATCTCAAGTTGTACACCAGCCGTCAGACATAGTTTTAAATCCTATTTCTTCCTTTTCGTCTTCTACAGACAACTATTACGTTTATGAGACCCCTTCAGATATTTCTATTGATACTAGCTCTGAGATATACGAAACACCCATCCTTTTACCCCTGCACAATAGCCAACATTCTTCTGAACAAACCACGTCATCGGCAATTTTGCCACCCCCCTTTCATATTTTTCCACCTCCTCCAGTTAATGTAGAGGAGACTTCTATTAATTTTTCAATTCCAGCTCCATCGCCAGTCCTTATGGGGTGACCACTTCTTTTTCCCCTTGAGAATATTTCTCACCGTCATCTATGGTGCATGATCTTTTAAAATAGGCGCTTGACTCACTTCATATGGAGAACATACAATTCGGCAGTTAATGGACCTAGCAGACTATCTGGAACATGCAGACTGAAGCTCCACACAGAACTTCACATAATTTCACCCTTATTGGAGACATGGAGCTACAGACACATCAGGCAACTTTACTTCAACATTATTGGAACGTCAATGGAAACAGCATCAACCACCCGAGAGACGTCGTAAATCATTTTTATCCATCATTATCTTCTGGATTTTTCCTCCCCACTCATATATTCTTGCGATGTGGACTTCACTGCGAAGCACAGTGTATACGAGTATAGTGTTTGATTATTGTTTTTGTTGATAAGTGTTCTTTGTTATCCAACATAGTGCATCATTATTATTATTTGAGGTGGAGGTGTTTATATATATATATATATATATATATATA
>JAGDQP010062119.1:0-11926 GCA_022664845.1 Lepisma saccharinum
GTACGAGTATGTAGGATGTTGTTGCTGACATTGATGGCATTTCGGTGGATTTTGAAGATTTGTACAGTTTCGAGTTTGGTGGTTTTCTGAACAGTATCCACAGATTGGTGGCTCTTTACATTCACCAGCGATGTGATCGCCATAGGTTTGACAATGCTCGCATCTAAGTGGTGTAGGTGGTTGTGTGCGCGAAGGTTCTACCCTATGGCGTCTCTTGTAAATATATGCGCCGTGCCTTAACAGATGATCGATGGTTGGCTGGTGAGATGTGAGAACTCGTACGAGATAACTAGGTGTGCCTTGTGATGTGATGATACGTAAGCATGTATGAATAGTATGACCTTCGAGACGTAATTCTGATTCTATTTCATCTGAAGTGGTGTCTGGTGGTACTCCTTTGATCACTACTGATAGCATTGGTTTGCGTTTCGGTGGTGGCGGTTGTTTGATGCGTGGTTCATTGAGCGGTGCAAGATGAGCATTTTTGCCGAAGATCTCAAAACTATGCCTATTACGAAGTGTTGTTGCAAAGTCTTTGTCTGGTGATTTTATGATACAGCCATTCCTGGTAGGAGTAATTTCACTGATGGTATCTCTATGAACATATTTCAGAAGTTGTTGTAGAAGTAATAATTTTGGCGTTTGATACTTGTTGTCGAAGTTGGTGAGCAGAAAAGCGTAAGTTGGATGATCCAGTGCGGTAGGAAGTTGCACGTGAGAAGTCTCTGTAATTTCCATGTCATCAGAATTAGATCCGGAAGCACTTAATGTATGAGTCCTTTTACTGGGAGGTGAAACAGATGATTGTGAATGACGTTCTGGTGGTGATCTAGAGCGATGACTGGATGAAGATAGTTGATCTGAACTGCGTGAATGTTTCTTAGTTGCACCGAGTGAAGTCATTTTTGGAATTGCGCTGGAAGTGTTTTTTTGAACTATAGATGGCAAGAGATGTTGACCAGTTTGATTTTGCTGTGACTGCTTGGTTAGTTTCGGTGGCATGTTAAGTAACACAGTGATGTAGAGTGCGTGATGATGAAAAGATGATCAGTCTCAGTACAACGACTGCAAAATTTGTGTCAAACTAACACGCATCCTCCGACACTGAGGAGTGCCATCGGTCCTATCGTGCTCGTATATGTACTTTTCTCCCTCGTGCGTCTGCTACACGAGATCCTCGGTTGTACACTAACAAGTCACAGCTATGGTAGGTTTGAGTTGGGCTGTTGACACCAACTCTCTCACTACTATACAACCAGTACAATAACTTGCAACATGTGGCGAAATTCTAAGTATAATGTCTTTATCTAATTGTACTGAACTCAAAAGCTCTTGCTACGGTTCATAACAGAACATTATCTTCTGTTCACAGACAAAATTTGTTAACATAATTCTTCTTTGTAACCACTTTCTAATATTAGATTTCCACCATGGGTGCTTGTGCCCTCTAGCGGCCTTCTGGATAAGTTTAGTTTCTGCCGCTTTAGCATTATTAAAGGAAAAATGAATATATTTGTTTATAATCAATTATTTCCTTCTTGCCACGCCAGTCTAGAATCTTTATACATTTATAGGTTTTTAACGAATCTTAATATCTTTAAAACAATTATATACATAACGTATATACAAATGAGTAAATGCACAGAACATGAAAAGACTACCGCGTTCATTGTTTCTCATGGGCAGGCGCGTCCTGTCACAATCCTAAGAGTGGAAAAGCAGTTTCTCGAAGTGTTAATGTTATATACTATCTAAGCAACATTTTCTCTGTTATGTAACTTTGTTTAGTTGTTAGAAGAGAAAACTTATAATTATGTCAAAGAAATTCATTTATATAAGTATTTTATTGTTACTCCGTATAATAAAGCATTATTTTAAAAAAGTCGGTAAGATGCTCGACTGCTAACTGAGCAACGCATGTTCAAATCTCACAACAACCGTAACTTTTTTTCTCTCAGTACCGAAATCAACACCGTGTGTTGTGATAATTTAACACAAAAAAGTGGTAGTCATGTTGGGACATCGCATTGTGTATAATTAACACAACTATTTTTTGCAGTGTACTAAAACCTGGGTGTTACTTTGTAGTGCTTCAATATTCTCCCCTATTAAATCTAAATTACCTACGTACACGAACTGTTGATTGAAACCATTCAATGCTATTCCCTTTTTGACTTCTTTTATTTGTAGAATCGCATATTCTAAGGCAAAGTTAAACAGTAGTGGTGTTTCAATCCGTTGCGAATCTATAAGCTATATGACATATTATTATGATTACCTAACCGTACTCTGCCGATGGGGTCGCTGAGACACATTTTCACTAGTTTAACAAGTTTTTATCGGAATTCCCGATCATACCAGGATACTGCCTAACTTTCCCCTTTCGATTGAATCGTGTGTTTTCTTGAAATCAATGAATAACTGGTGAACAGTCGCATTGATTTGTTTCCGGTGATATGCAAAATGTACGAGTATTAATTTGAAGTGTTTAGAATGATGTAATTGTCTCGAGAAAGACATTCAGGTATTCTATGAAGGTCTTGGTTTGACCTAAGACTGATGTCATATGTTGAGTGAACAGCTGTTCTTAGGAAGAGAACTAGCGATATTATCAGTGCCTCGTTTCGAGTATTTTATAGAAGTCTTTATCATCGGTAACACTAAGAGCGGAGGATGAATCGAAGCGTCAATTAAAGACAGATTTGGTTATATAAGGAATCCATTAATTCTACTTATTGTAGCTACTGAATAATCCTATGTGATTTGATGCTTGAAAGATCCTATGTTTGGACTTCAAGATAATTTGTAGCATAAAATCTTGATCCATTTTATCCACGCATGTTAGGTTCGAAGTAGTTACTGACACATATACTTGGTAGGGCTGTCAGCTCTCCTCATGTTTCCGGCCATGTCTTCTTTTGTCATCTTTTCCACTCTGGATAGTGTAACACATGTATGCTAGAAGATTTTGCTTTGATAAATGCCTTATTGTCATTACAAAGTGGTTGTGATTGACGTAGTAACTTATTGTCAAACCAAGATCATATATACAATGCACTTGCAATACTAAAATATCTCAAAAGTGATCTAAATTTAGAAGAAACATGGTCGTTACATTCGAACATTCTCATTTAATTCAATAAATTTTTCACTTTTCCCTTCTGACTCTTTATGTTAAATCAGTCAAGATTAGTTAAGGTTCCTTCAGAATAGGTCAGATTTGGAATAGGTTATGTTAGATTAGCTTGACTTTGAGTACTCTCTTGTGTTCGCTTACCTACTAGCGTAGTACTTAATATTACAAGAGTGGTTGTTATTTTAGCTTGAGTCGGGCGTTCGTCTTATGAAAAGAACTTAGAACAGATTAACGAACAAACAGGTATATACAGTTCAAATAGAAAGGAACCCTTACCCAGGTGAAGAAAATCAGACGTAGTAACTAGGCAAATTTATATATACAGGGTATTGCAAAACAACATCGATAAATCTCCTCACAAGATTCTTAAATATGAAACCTGAATTTATGTACAGAAAAGACACAGTGACTGGATGACAATGCTAGGAACTATTTTATTCATAGCATTGGCCATCGCTAGCGATACATTTCTGCCATCGTTCCGGCAATGTGTGGTTGACAGACCAAAAAACTGTGCCTCTTGTGCTGCAAACCAGTCATCAAACCATTTTCGTACATTTTCGTACAATGTGAAGCGCTGGTCAGCAAGTGCGTGTCCCATGGATGCAAATAAGTGAAAATCGGAAGGTGCCAAGTCTAGTGAGTAAGTAGCATGCGGAAGGATTTACCCACCCAAACGTCGCAATCATTTCCTTGACCGGTTTTGCTGTGTGGGAGGGTGCATTATCGTGAAGCACAATAATTTTATGTTGTCTTTGGTCATATTCTGGGCGTTTCTCACCCAAAGCTTGATGCAAATCGATCATTTGTTGTCGGCAACTTTGGGTATTAACGGTTTCGCCAGGTTTAAGCAGTTCATAATAGATCACTCCCTTCTGATCCCACCAAACAAAAATCATTGTCTTCCGTCCATAGCGATTTGGTCTTGCAGTCGACGTCGCCGGTTCTCCTGGAGTTACCCATGATCTTTTACGCTTAGGATTCTCGAAATAGATTCACTTTCCGTCACCAGTGACAATTCGATGGAGAAATGATTTCCTCTTGTACCTGGTGAGCAGAATTTCGCAAGTGGTGTTCCAGTTTTCCTGCTGTCGTTCAGTCAATTCATGTGGAACCCATTTTCCCACTTTCTGAATCTTGCCCATGGCTTTTAAACGTATCTCGTGTCACATTTAATTGATCCGCGAGTTGTTGTTGCGTTTGAGCGTCATCCTCATCCAACAAAGCTTCCAATTCGCTATCTGTAAACTTTTTCGGTGGTCTTCCACGTTCTTCGTTCCTCACATCAAAATCGCCACTTTTAAATTTTGTAAATCACTCATAGCACTGTGACTTACCAAGAGCATGATCAACGTAAGCTTCGACAAGCATGTGATGCGATTCTGCAGCAGCTTACTTCAAATGGTAACAAAAAATCAATGCTGTCCGACCATCGTAGTTTGTAGGTACAAATCGCGTCATGTTCAACGCTATTAAACACTAGACTATGACATGAAAGTTGTCTGGTTTTGAGTTACAAATCGTTATCAGCAGTCAAAACAAGCAAGTGGCGTCAAGGACGCAGTTTTACGGTAGCCACAGTGATAGCTAACACCGTCTATGCCGAAATTGCGGTTTCATATCTGCACACCTGGTAAGTTGGAAAACATACTTTTATTTGTAAAATGCTTGAAATAATGGAAAACAAATACACAAAAGTGGATACTAGGTTAATGAGCTATCTTTTAGATGGTACGGTAGCCATGGCCACCATCTTGAATGTTGTTCGATTTTTATAATGGTAAAGAGGTTAGTTAGGCAAAATATCAATCTGGGCTGGAGTTTTACGAGCAGTGAAGTCAGTTTTGCCGTAGATATACTTTTGGGAGACATAATGAGATGTGACATTGGTGTGCGTAGTTGATTGAAAAGTCTGGAAATACACTATTCTTCTTGAAACAGTGCAAGAAATGAAGACCCAGTGCACAAGTAGTGAAGATTCGTGATCACCTACCCAATGCTCATTACTTGTGCAATTTGGTTTTCACTGTTTCAAGAAGAATAGAGTATTGCCAGACTTCTCAATCAACTACTAATAATCATGTCACATCTCTCTCAAAAATACATTTATGGCAAAACTGCCCTCGCCAATGTATTTCTGGTAAAATTCTAGCCCAGATTGATATGTTACATGACCCGTTCTTATTAACAATATCGAGAAACATTCAAGATGGTGACCATGACAAACGTACAATCTCAAAGATAGCGCATCAACCTAGTATCTATTCTTGTGTATTTGTATTCCATTATTTCAAGGATTTTACAAATAAACATGTTTCCCATCTTACATCGCACTATAAATACTCAATCTTCTGAATGCAACTTTTAGTCACTGGACGAAAACACTTTTAGCATTGGAGAGATGACGTACGGACACAGACCGACAACTGTTTCAAATTAGTTGATTACTTTCAGCTTTATATGCAAGGATCTGTTATTTACGCTACCTTCGAAGCGATTCATCCGTTATGTCCGTTGTGTCCGGGAATTTCGTTGTGTCCTTGTTTGTGAGATTACATAGGACTTCAGTTCTGGAGACGGACGTAACAACGAAACTGTTTGGTGCAGGACACCGACGTCACCGTTCGCGTTAACAGCAATTCAGGTGTACATATATAGTAGGTTTGTATGTCTTTATTTCTCTCCATCTCTATTTTTCTATCGATCTATTTATACAAAATAATGCGTATAATTTATGGTCTTTAGGCAGCTATAGACCTGCCTAGGATAGAGTAGGAACGAATGCTAGAAGGAGTCGGCAAGGACTTAATTTGAAAGTACCATCCAGGCTTTCTGTTTTACAGGCAATCCGTGAAGAAACTTTTCTGGTTGTTCAGCCGTTTGTATAGAACCCAGAACTTCCCGAATGCAAAACCAACGCTCTACCAACTGAGCTACTTTCTCTCGGTGTATTCGCCTACTTATCTGTCTGGATTTGAATTCATATGGCCATTAGGCAAATTTGACACATAAATCTAGCGGAATAAATGTTTATATGATTTTCCAAAGTAGCGTTCAAAATAAGAAGAAAATATCAAGACAATTCTTGACCCAAATTTCAGTTTCCTTGTCCAGAAATCAAGATATTAGAGGAAGAGGGGATAATCTAGTTACACGAATTATGAGAAATTATATCAGAAGTTGACTCTCTGAATCAAAACTCAATGCTAGTGGAAACTCGTGGTAAATATTTAACATGAACAACTTTAGCCAACATTGCCAATTAGTGGTTATTTCAAAAAGAACTGTTATTCCAATACACATGAAATTCGTCTCATGACTTAACTAAAATAGAAATACTTTAGGTAGAATTCAGGATGTCAATGAAACTTAAGTGTACGATTCTAAATTATTTATTTTCAAAGGTTGCTGGTGACAATGAACAGAGAAACAAAACTTATAAGCAAACTCATCACAGGGGAGCAGGTTTTAAACTGGATTTGGTCTTTATTTGCGGCCTGAAAAGAAACAAAATAGCATAATTATAATGTGTACATCTGTGTAAAGTGTCAAATATAATTATGCTTTAGTTCAGGGATTCCCAAGATTCACTCAATTTATTTATCCTGAATTATCATGTATTTCATTAAATATTATTATGTTACACTACGGCTGATTCCGATCATTACATTGAACTGCTGTCTCCAAGAAAGTGGACACTAATTTGAAAGTGAGCCATTCTTTTGCTACAATATATTGTTTATACATTAATATATAAGCAAGTGTTTATAAACTGTTATTATGTAAACAAGCAACAGATTTTGACTAAAATGAACTCACTTCAGAAGCCCATTTTATTACAATTTCACTTTGAATCTGAAATTCATTTAATACCTTTAGGTAACTTTGGCTCAAGCCGTCCATTTTGTTAAAAGCAGCAAGTCTCTCGGACATGTAATACTATAATACTGAGCAGATAGCGCTGTTGGTGAATGCAGGTGTCAAGCTTGGAACGTCACTGGAGTTACCACTACGTACTTGGAATGAAACCGGTCATAGAAATGATCTAATTGACTCTGAACATGGCATGATTGTTTCTTGTCGAATGGTACTAGCTTGCATATCGAGAATTGTGTTACTCTAAAACTTTCCGAGGACTATAGTTTCACGGGCGCATCCTGGATGATTGAATAAGCGATCATGCTCTTCAGTAAGTGCCTCTACGGACGTAATATGAGATTGTAAATATAATATACATTGTTCACAAAACAATATTAATTACTGTATAACCCCTGAAGATTGTGTCACCCAATCAGTCACCGAACATCATGACTAAGGAGGTATTCCATCTCACGTCATTCTAGGATCCTCCAACACGGCCTGTTGAGAGAATCGAAGTAGCAAAAATAGTTCAGCAATTCATCGAGACATTTCGCAGGAATTATAGAGAAAATATAACAACAGTGATACACTCGTGTCTACTTTCTCTCTTTGATTGATGGTAGAGGACATTGAGGGAAGCGGATAGATGCCTCTGTCAATTCCATTCCAATTCTTGAACTTACAGATATCCAAAAATGAGGTGTCACTGAATGTGAAAATAAATCTACTTGGACGACAGTGGTATCACTGTAAAAGAAATTTAAACATATACATGTTGTGATTATTTTAACGTTCTTGTTCGTTTGTCCGATTCGAAACTGATGACTCCTGAGTGAGGTGAATCCTCAAAACACATTAAAGAACTTTCCTAGCACTCAGGAGGAAACGTTTATATCTTATTGACAACTGAAAAGCAACTTTGAATACTTGATATCACTAAGATTGACTTTGAGCTCGTCGAAAGATTTTTAATTGCTCCGTCACGATTATCGATCAATTTTCTAATCTTAGAATGATATCTTAATTTGCGAGGAAAAGAGGTTTCGCTCTTCTAATGTCATGTCCATAACATGTCTGAGAACAGTAAACACTGAAACCAAGGGACGTGTATGAACTTTGATTCTTATTTACATCTTAGGGCTAAATGCAATTTATTCGTATCCCATTAAAAATACACTTATTACTAAAATTTGCACTCATTCATTATTTTGCAGATCAACAAATATACCTATCACCTCTTAAATCGCAAACTGTAGTACTATCAAATTAATTTTGCATTACGTCTTACATAGATGAACAACATAATTATAAATTAATAACTTCAGATCTTTATATCAAACGTCGAATTATTCTTTCTAAGTCATGGAGCTACCTCGATTTAAATACCGTACTCCCTACAGGCATATCGTGGTTGCAAAATGATTACATCATTGTATATATTTGTGTTGGTTTTAGACTTTAACACATGGACTGAATTATTAAACATCTCTTTCAGAACGGAATTTTATACCGCAAAACTAATCAGTAAAGAATTTGTCGGGCTTCATTTACTTTGTTTCACGTGTTTTATTCTTATTAGTTAAATCTTGCTACCATTAACAAACTTCATAAATGTAATTTTAATTCATTACTACATAAGAAAATATTTGTAAATGATTTTTATTCTCTGTAACTTACGGCAAGACATTTGAACGATTGGGTGCAAGAAGGGCACTTCCGACGAAGTGCCGTTTTTGCGAGACACGCTTAATTCTATTATTCCATCCTGTATCTACGTAATTACGAAATTTGATGTCAATATCTTGAACATTGAGCTCATGAAAAGCCAACAAATCGAAGACTGCAAGTGCCTTGTTTGCAAAGAACAGTTTTCTGTGACGGTTTTCCTTTCTGTGTTATGAAATCTGGGATCATGGACACTAACTTTATTTTGCTGGTGTATAAAGTTATTGTACAGCTGCTTCTTCACTCACATTCTGTATTAGTTGGTACAGTAGTTTTTTTAGATCTATAAGTGGTTTCGAGTTATTCAGTCTCTAAAGACATTGAAGGTATTGTTGAGGAAAAACCGAAAGGTTTAAAGTTACATGTTAATAAAAGTGTGTGAAAAAGAATTGTAGCTAAATTTGGGAGAGAATGAGGTAAACAGTATCTTTGAAGAAGTGATATGGTCATCCGAAGAACGAAGTTTAAATTATTAATGAACCATTGTTACAAGATAGGAGTATTTTTATTTCAAGTCGTGTCAATAATGACCTTAAAAACTGTAACAATTTGAATTTAATTTTTTTATTCTCTTCAGGCATCTATGACTGAGGACGGAATAAGGTAACGGAAAGGATGCGGAAAGGAGTCGACCAGGAACTAAATCGGAGATATTAACCTGGCATTTACCTTGTGCGACTAAGGAGAACCCCTTATCAATCGAGGCCAAGATGGTCGCCCGCTGATTACGAACCCCAGAAACTCCTGAATGCAAGCGAACGCTCTACAGTCAAAATGGGGACATTGCAGAGTTTTACCACAGGGTGGCTGGAGGTTAGCGCGCTCGCTTTCTGTGCCCGTGGACACGGGTTGACTTCCCACTTGGTCCATTGAACGGATTGGATTATCAAAAATTGTAGGTCCCGTGCTTAGAAGCTTACCAGTTAATTTATGAACATATTAACAATTCACTCAGACAGTGGTATCAAGTTACCTACAATACCAAAAATAGTATTATTAAATCACTACAATATATATTATCTTCGTAGTGTGCTTACTTAAAGGATTAGTAGTTTCTATATGGTCAAATATTGTTCTACGAGATTATACTTCATTTTGCAATCACTGTTTCTCTGATGTCTTTAAATGGCTTAAGCTTACTGGTGTTCTTTGCAAGAAGGGCACATGCATGGGAATTTTGTTTTACCATTTTCCAGTATTTCCGCATTTCAGTTCCAAAATAGAATTAGAACTGGTAGTGAAGATAACATATAATATCGAATAAGTTTTATTTTATTCAACGGGATTCAATACCATTTTTAAGGTTCCACTATTTTCACCATCGATTTTCCACAAGTTGGAACTTCGGAGAAGTACCCTTCTTGCACCATATTCACTATTTGAGCACTAAACCTAGTTTAACATTTCAGCAGAATAAGATATCAGAAAACTACACTCACCGCCGCCAGCTGCGTCTCCACCTGAAATAAATAAATTGAATTATGAAGATTGCTACACTCATAACGAATATGTTAGAAATTGCTCATCAATATTTGTATAGTCTCAAATTAAAACCAAACAATTGCGTGTAAAAGTAAATCATTCTAACAAAGGAAGAGACAATGCTGTTATCACCTAATGAAATCCGAAATAACGATGTTAGAAATAATTCTAAACACTTAAAAAGTAAGTACGATATTTTGCTATTTGCAAAACCATAACGGTCTACAGTGGTAGGTCAACGACTCGAAGTTCCCGGGTTCAAGTCCCGGCAGGGGCATGGGTGTGGATTTTAATAGCTAAGGGGAGAATCATGACGGGCACGTATAAAAATATAAAGTAAAGTAAACAAAACCACATGAAACACTGAATTTGATCAAAATAACTCTTCAATACACAAAACTATAATTGAATACTAAACACTTAATTATACGTATAAATCAATACATCTATGTATCCTCGTTTTTCCACATATATAGCGTGGAGAAGGGACTTATTATCTCACTCGATCCTATCAGGTCTCGTGTAATATTCGAGATTGTAGGTCTTAATTTGCATATCGTCAGACTTATTTCGACTTTTAAGGGTAGTTGTCTGTCCTTTTTGCGTAACGGCTTGTCAAACGCTGTCCATATTTTCGGATATTTGTTTGCTTCAATTGGTATCACAGATACCTTCGAATTTGAGCAGTCTCAAAATACTTTGCTGCGAAGAGTGTAGAGGTACATCGTACACTCGCCAACCTCCTCGTGTAATTTGTAGACGTCGAGATTGCTTGGATAGTAGCCCGTACCCAGCTTACGACAGTCCTAATACTGGTGTCCGAACAAGGATCAGAACCCGAGACCGTGATACTGTGTGTTTGGTGAATTATGTGGGTGTGTCTGGATCTAGATGCAATAAAGTTTCGGTTCACTTTGGGTGCTTCGAGTTTGCGATATCGACAGTTCTCTTTTCAGGCTTTGTCTGCTGCACACGCGACCTCATCGGAAAGCTCAATGGTGTGACTGCTACCAAAACAACAAAGGCAGGCCACGTGTCGTTAGGCTCATGTTCTCACGTGTTTCTGTACATTCTATATTGTTTACTGCTGACGGGTGATTTACATTTAAATCCAGGCCCATCAGTGATTAACAGTGAAAATACGGTTTTTAAATAAAAGATTTGAAATCAACATGTCAAATTTCCTACCAGGAAAGACGAAACCTTAGACTACTTTCTGTAAAACTTTCGTAAATTTTATTTTAATATTAGCCAGTCTAGTAGCTTTGGACTTCGGCCCGTCACGATTCGCCTTTAGCTGTTCAAATCCACAACCATGACAATACCGGGACTCGAACCCGGGACTTTCGAGCCGATGGCCTACTGCCGCAGACCGCTCGACCACCTGTGTAATGATGACAAATTAAAGATTAATCAAGCAAGGCAAACAACTTGTGAAATCTGACCACGCATCAGTTCATGCCGAAAACCCTTCCTTTGGAAAACGCATAAGGCAACATTCCATTAATAAGACAGTTTATTTGTAGAGAAAACTGAACTGGAAGAAAATTGAAAAAGTGAATCTTCTACCGTGGTCTATACATGATTCTTTATCTCTTGAATAAGCAAATATACTTTTTTGTGGGGGTACTCCTTGTTGATCTTAATAAAAATCAGTGTACCGACAAAAATGGTAAAATCTACTAAATTTCCAGTATGGTTTACTAATGAAACAAAACTTAT
>JAGDQP010062120.1:0-11158 GCA_022664845.1 Lepisma saccharinum
TCTAGGAAGCATGGAGAAGTTTATCTCTATGCCTTCTCTCCTTGATGATATTAAATCAAATTCTATTATTAATACTAGAATATGCGGCAGCAATCATTCAATCTTACGTATTTCCTGTATTAATAACCCTGTACTCAAGTGATGTTACAGATGTCAACACTCCAAAATCACCCATACCATGTAATAGATCAAGTCCACGACCATTAACAGGAGCTCTAGCGATCTCAGTTACAACAACATGCCTAACTATCTAATTTCATATATTCAATCCAGTGTTATTCTATCTTGATCTTAAATATTAGATTAACAATAATTCAATGAAGTCGGGATAGTTCCCGATAAGGAACTTCACAAGGTCTTCATACAATTTAAGTCACAACAGGAATTCGTTGAGGTATAATCCTATTTATTGTTTTAAAACTATTCTTCTTCATGTTTCTTTTCTGGGTCTTCTTCCATTGAAGCCAAATCCAACAGTAGAAATCGCAATAAAATGATCCGCGGTAGAAATTCAACCCAATAAAATAATACCGCAATCCTACTCACCTCAGGATCTACAGTAATCTGGACTCATCACAGATTTTTAGAAGCAAATTACTCAAGCCCTTACTTTATATATTTGCTTAGGGCTTATATTACGAAGATATAAAATATATTATTAATGTACAGCCCCTCCAAAAAGAAAATTAACCAAAATAATACCAACCATGATGCGTATAAGAATAGAAAGATAAAATATTAGCAGCTCTAAAAATGACATTAAACCAACTACAGTATACTTAAAAAAGATCACCGATTAACATTATTTAATACACGAAATTCCCCTAACAAATTCAATGTCGGAGAAGCCGCTATATTAACAATCCTTTATAAAAACCATCAAAGTTTATATTTGGTATAAAATATAATTTTCCCTTATTAATTAGTAAACTTCAAATCCCTTAACTCTTGTAAGAGATATTAGCCAAATAAAGTAACCCCGAAGAACACAGCTCATGAGCAGTTATTAAAACAAAAGCCCCTTAAACTCTCAAACACTTATAGTTTTAATTCACAACATTACTAGCACTATATACGCCACAGCAGATTATGCATTTAAAGACTTAACATCAATCTGGCGTAAAGGAATTAAACTTACAGCATCTAATGCAACAATTCTAACACCAAACCATAATAAATTTATTTTAATAGTAATCATCTCCAAATAAGAATGAATTCGCAACAGACCATGCCCCCTAACTTTCATAACACCTCTCCAAGAATTATAGACCCACTAACAGGGACCTCAACGTGCGTTTTAGGTAATCACAAATAAACTAAAAACATTGGCATTTTATAAGAAATGCCAAAACATTTGCTCAGTATCATAAATAATCCAAAAGAAATATCAAAATTAACGAAACACAAGTTATATAAATAACACTCCCTCGGAGCCCATCTAAATGAAGAATTCCTACAAGTAATTGCACACGAGCCAGCAAATTATATAACAACAAATAAAACTAGCCTTGATTCGCTCAGGTTTGTGAACCCCAACCAAAATTTAAAAATAAAGTAGGAATCTAGGGATCTTTAAAAATAAGTAAGACAAAAATTCGAAGAGAGAAACTTAAACAAAGAAACGAAAGTAATATTAAAATCAACGCTATAAAACCGGTATTATATAAAGAAGGAAAGAAAAGTCTTTCTCTAACCATAATTATCAAAAGAATATCTCATATATTTAATAATTCTAAAGAATAAGACAAATTATTAAACGAAAAAAATACCCTAAGATTCAAGGACAGACTCTCACCCAATTATTAACTACCAGCAAAAAGTAGCTAACAAAAATTTCTGCACATTTCATCATATTTTTCTTCATTTTGAAAATTTCTATTTTGCTACTACAGTATAGTGATCTGTTTTTCGCAGAGAAACTTCACAATTAAACCTGCAACACGCTTAATTTACTTTCATTGCAACGATATCGTTGTTCTTTGTCACAAAATACGAGTATATATTGGTTCACGTACTTCGGGAAAATATTCTGGTGGAGATGGTTCACAAATATCATCTTGCAATCTTCTAGGAACCTCTTGTAAAGGCTTATTTCCTGAACGAATCAATCCTTTTCCTTTTGACACGTTATTTTCCAATGGACAGGCAGAAAATGAATCAACGCAACCAAAGTTTGCTGCGTCAGCAGCCACATGTAAGAGGTTGTTGAAACTACGCGTATATATTACCAATCTTTGTTGTACCAATAGGAGGTATATTTAAGAAAACTCATTCACATAATTCCTCCATAACTTTTTCTCCCCAAAATTACGAACCAAAATATAAATAGCGCAATGAAGAAGCAAGACGTGTTCAAACAAATTCTTTGGTAATACATTAGATAGAACTACAGGTCCGCAATAAAGTAGAAATAGCCTTAGCTCTGTGGTTTTCCAATATTTAAACAGTTGCAAAGGCCGCAGTAGTCGAGTGAATTGTTTCGCCGAATTTTTTGAAAATTTATTTATTATTATTAATCTTTCAGAAATTTGGACATTTTGTGCCAAGAGCCTACATTTCTTTGGCCCTTTCTGATGCCAAACTTGAATAAGACCTTTAACTTAATAACTCTCCAAGACAAATTAAGTTCATATAAGTGGTACGTGTGTTACCAACGCAATGTACAATTCACTCAGTAGTTTTTTGAGAGCTGATGGTCTTCGTATTGCTGTTCTTTAAACACTTTGTTAGTGCGAATGATAAAATGTTTTTTGTATTGTCATAGTTTCACCTAAATATGTGACATCTTGTGTACATTTCTCACATTCAAATTATGAATTATACACAGTTACATATGATAATGAACCATTTTTGCAGTACGATAGTGGTGGAAACAACGACAGAATTATAATATTTTCGACAAACTGAAATTTACAACTGATGACCGAATTTAGAAATTGGTACGTTCAAGGTGTGCCTTCCTTATTTCCATAGCTGTGAAATATCTACGATCTTTCAGCAACGTAATAACAAATGTTTTCGCTCTAATGGCCCATAAAAGGGAAGTGTACTTTAGCGAGTACTTCAGGAACTACGAACTTTGCAACCTACCCTGAATCCTACAAGTGTTCTTCTCGATTTAGAAATAGGTGCCGGGAATGCATTTACTGAAGTCTTTCCAAGTGGCATCATCCGTATTCCTTCGGACATCTGTTAAAAAAGAAAAAAAACCGCCAATACAATACAATGGACGAAATACTTGTAAGTGCAAACAGGTAACAGAACATTAGGACAGAAACTTTTAAAGAAACTTCAAACATAAAGTGCACTTATGGCCCAACGCAGTATTCAAAGAAAGATTTTTAATGAATGTTCGCAAACCGCATACACAGATTAGCACTACATTACAAATACATATTAATACGAAGTATTGTTATTGAAATTTTTTCGAACTTTTTGTAGTGAAACTGGGTGAATACCGGTACGATGTTATAATTACTAACAGAAAGACGTATGTCGTGAGACGTTGAACAGGACAATTCGCCTCCGTAAGAACAGGACATTGAATCTGAGGCTTGCAGTTCCAGGTTAGGTATTCTAAGTATTCAGGAAGAGCGGCACGCCCAACTTTCTGTGCCTATGAAGCAATCTTTGTGCCTTAGCTCAACTACTTACTCTGCAGGCGTCAATATGAAAGCACTCCTCAACGATTGTTTCTGTGCAGTGCCTTCCTATGGGACCAGCAGAGTAGGTAGTTCAGGTAAGGCACGAAGAATGCTTTTTGGGCACAGAAAATTTGGCCGTGCACCGGTCGTTGACTGGTAAAATACCTAGCCGGCGAATGGGATACCTAGATTTGATCTCCGTGAAGGCAAAGATAAATTTTCCAAGGTAATTCGCCTGTAAAACATCGATATGGATCGAACATTAAAGACCACGCCACTACTTTCCGCTTCCACGACCCCAAAAGCACACCTGCATAGCTAAAAGTGATAGCCATAAACGCAGGTTTAAATACCAATTTCTTCCCTTTCTCCTACCCACGTTTAATCTTGGTATTAGTAATTTCACTACACAATCCGTAGTGGTGTGAAACAAAATACTAGTATCAACAAAGGGCTAGTATTCAGATACTTAACTACTGATTAACAATGGAAATAACAATCGGTCAACTGGATTATTATGTGCGAAATAAAGTAGAACATCCCCTACCAGAAGGCCAAGTAGATAAAAAAGCAGCAGTTAAATATACGATTTATATGTTTAAGTGAACATCCATATGAAAAAAATTGTCCAGATCCATCACATCCAAAATTTAGGACATAAAATTTGCTTTTCTATGTGTTTAGTTGAAACTGGTTAGTGAAATTAGCCAATGCTCTCATAAAATGAGGAAGTCACCGTAGCTCAGGCGGTAATGAATCTGAAAACGATTCGGGCAGCCCGAGTTCAAATCTCGGCCAGGACGCTTGAGGCTTTTCTTGCAGTGTTCCCATGCTTGGCGCTGAGGTGCACTGACCCTCTCTTCAAATTGAATACCAAAATGTCCTTCTTACATCTGGCCAGCTTGGAAAGGTAAAGGCGGTAGATCGTGCGTATTGCACAGGGGATAGCTTTACTTCATAAAATAAGAGTTTAAATGAGGGGCTGACGTGCATTTAAAATCCAGCATCGGAACATTTTCATACACGTGGCTACATTTTATTGCAATAATGGCCAGTTATTATATATAAATACAGTCACACCATTAATTTACCTTTACTTCTTCCAAGCAAACCGAAAAACGAGGATTTTATCATTTAGCCGACTAGGACAATGTTTTCTAAACAGAATAAATAAGGGCTATTCAACTCGATAAAAATACTACACAAAATATTTACTGAAGTTGAGGTAATTTAAAAACTTTACCATAAAAACAAAAGTACGTAATCACATTACACCACTCGAAAAAAAACAAGACATGCATGATTACAGTAGAAAAAAATAGACAGACGAAATAAAGATTAAAACATAGCATCAACCAGGAAGAAGTAGAATAATTGATACCAGCTCGGGGACACAATACCTGTATTCACAACAAGCATTGTGAGTCCTTAAGGAGCTTAAGTAAATTTAAAAAATCCTATTATTGCGAAATTTGTTATTCTTTGGTTTTAATCGCCGTGCTATGGTTACATTTATTGAATATATATATATATAGGTGTGCCCTGATCAATGTAACAGTCTGATAACAGATTTTGGTTCAGGCAGACCGCGACGCTCCTCTCCTGCCGCTGTTTCCGGTCCTGGTAACATTATTTAGTCATACAGTCTTATAGGCTGGGCTGACTGTATGTTGCGGAGTCAACGTTTCGGTTACTCTTAGTTCCTTTCTCAGGAACTTAAAGTATAGGTGAAGAGTATAAGTATATAATTTAGACCTATAATTTGCTGCTTATTTTGGATTACTGGAGAATATCTGGTTTACTTTAATTTATTAGATCTCCCCCACCTTGTTCCTTTTCTAATAGCATTGTTTTTCTTTACAAGCAATCTAGCCTGTGATAGTGAATGTTTGTAACTGTCTGGTTGGGTGTGCTTAGTGTAACGTCCAGGAGTGGGAACGTTACAAGCTACAATTCTTTCTTCTACATATTGATAAAGTGGACATTAATAAAGAAAACTTAAAAATAATAATTTAAAAAACTCTAGGATTCGCTTTGAATTCCAGGATTTCCAGGTCCAAATTGGAATGCCAGGTATTACAGAGTAGCAAATACCCTGCTAATACACTGCGATATTGGGAAATGCTCTTACGAAGTTTATGACCGTTGCGTGTTTAATATAAGGAAATAACAATGAGGGAGAATGTCGCATACTAACCACGATGTACATCCTTTTAGGGGAGTTTTATTATTCTTCATGGTTGAAGAAAAAGGTTTTTGTAAAAAAAAGTTTAAAACATATCATGTATGTGTTTTGTTTTAAACACGTTTTTTTAGTCTGCAAATTTTTTTAAACATTTTCTTAAAAATATAAAAATGGTAGGGGTCATGATAGGTACTCTATCTGTAGTAGCCTCTAAAATGTTTCAATCGTGCTTTCAGTCTATTCATAAATCCTCACTTGAAATAGTAGCTTTTATTTTACCAAATTTGATGGAATTGGCTATTTATTAAAATTCAATGATAAAGCCATTTATTATAAAAAAGGTAAATGTATACCCTGTGCAATGCGCACGCGCCGTGGACGGCACATGGAGGATGTTGAGGTAGCGCTCCAAATATTCTCGACCAACCCAAAGTGCCCAGGAATACCAAGGACACTGTGATACTCAATATGGTAGGACGCTGATTGTACCTCAGAGCTCCAGGTATGGGAACACTAGCGAATAATTCTTCAGTGTCCTTGCCGGGTTTTAATTAACACTTTTCGAAATGTTCTCTCATTCGGGCAACAAGGCCTGCCGCTCTTTTCACATAGTCTACATTTGGCTTTTACGGTGTTTTTTCCGGAAGGATTAGCGTTCAGATTAAATCACGTTTTCTTCCTGTGTAACCCATTTTTATTGAGTCTAAAAACGAACAGCAAAGAATACCTATTAAGTTCTACCACCCGACATAAACTCAAAGCACTCAATAAGAAATTATTATCAAATCTGCATAGTTACTTCCTACTGTCCGTTTCCTCATAAACATAAAAAAGATATATAGAGTAATGTAATCATAGAAGCAAATATATGCCTATGAAGTTTTTCTCCTCCTGGCGGTTTCTCACAATAAATAAAAAAGGAACAATTGAAATATGAACCTTTTGTTTTATGTTATTGATAGCGAATTAATATTCCCTACTTCTAGCATTCAACCGATACAGAACAAATCAAAATAACGCATTTTATGTCTCCACCTGTAGGCTTGAGGCGCGATAAAACAGATTATTTTGGGAACTACCTTTCACACGGGAAAAATTGCATATGTTTTACTAGTAAGATCATACGCTATCGTATTCTTAAAAGAATCCAACCCTGTTATTCTTCCCGGTCCAATTAAAACACTGTGCCAATAGATTTGCAGACTCGTTCGAGAATTCTCCTAACTATATTGGGAATTTTCTTGCCTCCTACGAGACTCACTGTTATTGCCTGAAAGTCAGAAATAATTTGATTAACACTGGGGTTGTAAAATGATATATCTATGAAATATTTTTTTCCTCAACATAAACGTTTCTAAACAAATTATATAAACTACGGTAAGCATTTTCAACTCTGTGTCAGTCTCTTATGAAATAGATACACATTTACAACTGTCAGCTTTTGTATAACAATCGGTCTAAAATAAACTATATACAACGTTTTCTTAACACCTGGGATTTTACGTGCCTTTGATGAAGTCCAGTGGGTCGAACAAAATATCGTAGATTATAGGCATACTATTTTCACGTGGCCTAACTGGGACTCATTCGATTAATTTTTTGAAGAACATAACCTTTTTAGTGGCTTAAAAGAAATCCGTTCTATGTCTGCTTGAAAGTTTGTTAAAACTATTTTTTTATTTTTCGATTTCGACCACGTCTCTCCAAATGCAACTCTACAGCAAGCCCTTGTTTTGTGCTGCACGCACTATCTCACTCTTTGGCTTATGGAATTCGCAAGTTCATTACCGCCGTAACAAACGTTCGCCACTGGATTCTATCCTGGGCAATATCAAGCCAGTTTTCATCACGAACACCTACTTCTCGAAGATCTCTTCTAATATTGTCCTCCCAACGACGTCTCGGTCTTCCCAATGGTCTCCTTCCATCCAGGAGAGAATATAATATCCCGTATATCTTTCTCAAAACCTTGTTTTCAAACACACGTAATTTATGTTCATCTGCTAGGGTCGTACTCCAACTTTCATAACCGTAAAGTATTACCGGCAGAATAACCGTTCTGTATATTTTTAATTTCGATTCCCTTGATATTAATCGCGATGTTAGAAGTTACTGGACTGAATAGCAACATGCGTTAACCCATACTAAACAACTTTTAATTTATCGACTTTTTTGTAATTCGGAACTATTATTGACGTTTGCAATTCCTTTGGGAGCTCCTCCTTTCTCCCTATAGCACTTATCAATTTATGTAGTAGTGCCTTGATTAGTGCCGTTCCACCCGCTTTAATTAATTCGGTTGGAATATTGTCTATTCCTAGTGATTTGAAATTTTTCAATTTCTTTACCGACATTTCGATCTTGATAGGTTCGGGAATCCACGGTTCTGCGGTATGGATTTCAAATTCCTCTGTTCCCCGTTGTGCACATTAAGAAGTTTGTCGAGATAACTTTTCCACACATCGACAATTTTAGTCGGATCCGCCAGAAGGTCTTCACGTTCATTTCTAACCATTCCTAAAATCGGCTCGTAACCTTTTCTTAACGAGTTTACCCCTTTGTATAGATCTCGTATGTTATTTGTCTTCCCGTTTTCCTCTATCTCATGAATCTTCTGCGTCACATATTCTCGCTTTTTGTTTCTGAACCCGAGTGTGGCGTTTCGTTTCGCGTTACGGCAGTGGTTGGTATTTGCTTCGCTTTTATTACTTAGCCATCGTTGCCTGGCTTGTTTTTGTATTTCATAAAGCTTAAGACATTCTTCTTCAAACCAAAGTTTGTTTTTCTGCTGTTTCTTCTCACCTACACGTTCCTTCTCTGCGCTTTTAATTGTTTCACGAATTGCCTCCCACATCTTACATTAATTTCATTATTAATATCATTATTATTACTCGAGTCGGCTAGGATTTCGAACCTATTTGAGAGTTCGAGTTGGTTATCTGCTTTTATGCTCAGATTATTTAATCGTTTCACTTCGAATTTCAGTTGTTTTGACCCCTTGGTTTCTTGATTTGCGATGCATAACTTTCCCTTACTTTTGTGATCACTAATTGATGGTCGGGGTTATCTTCCGCTCCTCTGTACGACCTAACATCCATTATGTTGGTATGTCTATCTACTAATACGTGATCGATCTGGTTGAGTGTTTTTCCATTTGGAGATGTGTATTTGTGTATGTCTTTGTGCAGGAAGTATGTACTCTTTATTAGTAGATTTTTCGAGATCGCGTAAGTTATCAGTCTTTCTCCATTGTTGCTGGTCTTTTCGTGACGATTGTATTTGCCTATAGTAGGTCTGTATTTTTCTTCTCTCCCTAGCTTCGCATTGAAATCACTCAAGACAATTTTCGAATTATACTTCGGCATTCGGTCAAACAACCTTCCTAGCTCATCGTAGAATATATCTTTGTCGTTATCAGTAGCCATCTCGGTCGGAGCATAGACGTTTAATAAAACCGTGTTGCCCCATCGAGTACGTATCGTAACATACGATAGTTTTTCATTAACGAATTCTATATTCTGAACCGCCTGAAGGATACTGTTCTTAATGAGGAATCCTGTTCCGAAATCGTGAGACTGTGTTCCCCCGTGGCCTCGCAGTAAAGTTAGACATTCAAGATGTCCTCGTCTGTCCATCTCTGAGCCTTTCCGATGTCATTCATCTTCAACCTCATAATGGTAATGGTGATGCTGCATCCCCTCACCATATTATTTTTGTTCGGGGTTATCTTCCCCTAGCCTTGGTAGATTCCTCTAGTAACTGCAAGGCAGAAGGACTGGTTTTGGTCCGCCCCGGAATTTTATCCGGTACCAACCATAACTGGTCGGAATACCCCTATCCGCCACTTGGGGAGGCGCCTGGTGGGAGACCAGTAATTCCAACACAAATATATATATTTTAGTGATTATACCAGGGCTGGACGCACATTTTAATGAATTACTGCACGTTTAAATTTATATATAAACCATATTAATTTACTCTGCCCGTTCTCAAAAGTGTTTTCTTAATTGTACAGCCAGTTCTGAAAATCGACAGTAGGAGACTGATATGTTTTAACATATGCTACCTGGTGAGGGAAAAAGGAACTTTATGGAACTCACTTACTTTTGTACAATGAACATAATTAAACAGCTTTTAATTATTTAAGTATAACGGGACTATTCTACTTGAAGAAAAATAATAAAAAGAAAAAAAAATTAACTTTTTCTTTTTAAAAAAAACTTCAAATTAAAAGATCTACTGTTCCAATTGTTACTTAAAATCTAGAAAAGTTGAAAATGTATTAACATTACTTTTCGGAAAATGTCCTAGTGCAATCAAAATAAGGAAAACATGTTATCTTTCAATCAGAACAGGGTCGAAGAGCTTGGTTCTGTAATGACCTTGCACAAAAGAAAAATTGTTATGTACAAACGAAGGGGAGGAAACGTTTGGCTAATTAATAAATTACGAATTAGATGGGTGTTTAAAATTGCCTTCGAAAACCTGTTATAAATGAAGTAAAATACATATTCGGGAATACTTTAGTATGATAGTTGAAAATAGCTATAAAATCATATACAGTAGACTCGCGATAATCCGAGTTAATTGGAACGGAGACTACCTCGGAAACGAAAAACTCGGATAATACGAAGATCTGGGATTAATGGGTTACAAAACTTGACGATAACTAGCCGCATTAATGTAAAGTCAGTGAATATTTCATACGTATATTACAAAACAATACATATGTAATTATACTAGTGAGATAAACACCAGATCTTGTATTATTATTTTTTAATAAAAGTCCTCTATTCATTTTTGCACGATGTCAGCAAGCCCAAAGTTTTGCGAAGGTGTACTAGGCATCGGGTTTGTTAACCAAGAGTCTACTGTACATACATTCAACGGAACTTTTTCTTAGTAAAAGAGAAAATTACCAGGTGTTTCGGCTCAGCGTCGGCAACTATCCATTCTTCTAGTGGTCTTACATGGCCAGGTATTGTACATGGAAGTGACACCGTGCGAAGCAGCGTTCGATGGTATGGTTATTGACATCATAACTTTGTCTCTCTTTTATAAATCATGTATGGTCTTTTCCAGTCCGACACGATGTCTTGCTAATACATGATAAAATGAAAAGCATAATTACATTACATTAATTGTGAGAAAGTGCAAAATGTATGATATAGAGTTATCAACACTCACATAATTTTCACTGAATGTACGCAAACTTTTCACATATAATTGCAACCAAAATACTAAGACAAGCACACTACTGAGAGAACTCACTCTCTGTACTGAACCGAATTTATAAGGTTCCTTTTGAAAGGATTATGTGAACAAGTAT